>OX101788.1:3179311-3248326 GCA_944452715.1 Ophion slaviceki | reverse complement strand
TGTTCTAGGTAAAAAATTGTGGATGCTAAATGTCACGCCGCGGAGCGCCTAAAAAAAAGATAACAAAAGAGCATATTAGTAGTCGGTCATTTTGTACACCGAAAAAAAAACATATATTTTCTAACAGCTTGATATTCATACTAAATAGACGTGTAATTAATTTTACGAGTGAATCACTTTTTCATACAAAAAAAATTGTCAAACTCGCACATGATTTTACACCCGTTACTGTGGCCTAACGCCTTAAACTGAGAAATTGGTTTTACCTCGGCCTGTGATTTTTTTGGCTAAATCACAGTGATACGAGTTTTCATCGACAATTCATATTCTTTGCTGATTTTAATTATAAGTGAGCTTTCGTCCATTCATTGGTCGGTTAACCCTACGGTGTTAGAAAATACAGTTCATTCAATTTCAGGAATATTTCAATGAAATTTTCAGGGAATATAGCCAAAATGTGATATCGAATAAAAATATTTTTGGAAACGCAATTTTTCGACCCACCTCGGTAAACATAGCCCGTTACCAGACGATGGATTTAATATTGACCTCGATCATCCACAGGTTCGCCGGACAAGGAGGAGGGTATAGTTTCAACATTGCTGAGTCTCGCGCGTTACAATGCGTGCTTCAACCAGATAACCGATACGATATTGAAATGGAAGCCAAGCCGTCCGATGCGTACCGGCACGATAGAGCAATTGAATTCGTTTTTCAAGCTTCGTTCCTTGGACTGGTGGAACAAGCGGAAGTCGGATAAGTTCAAGTTGAAACTCGACGAGTGAGTGAGAAAAGAGATGAGGAATACAGGAAACAAAACGGAAGAATTCGCCGCAAGAGACCCGAGGAAAATAATGTATCCTGGCATATATATATATATATATATATATATATATATATATGGAGAGGTTCATATGGAGACCGATTGTACATATCGCAGAAGAGGTATACATAAGTTTACAATTGCACTTAGAGTTGAATTTGTCTATTAATTTCGTGATGTATACAAAATTAAGGACGATATTCGAAATTTTCACTTTATATATGGAACGGTTAAAAGCGGGACCTTAGTGTTGTACGTATTGGTACATACAGGGAGAAATAATTTATCAATATTTATGACCTTTAATTACAAACACAGTATTACGTAATGATTGCAAACAAAATATTACAGTCGTATGTGTTTTTCATCTATACATATGTACGATATGCAGAATTATCATGACTATCAGTCATGAAGTTACTGATAGTCACCGTCTTACTTGTTTTATTATGCTTTTTTCAATCTGATTACATATCCACATTATTGAAGCCAAATTTCTTTTCCTTAATACTTGATGTTTGTCGACTACCACTTAGATTTCTCTGAGCGGCGGTAGTTTGTTGGTTCCAATACTCTCTTTAAATTCTTTTAGAATGAGATTTTTTTTCTTCTGGCGTCCAGCACACTCGCTTACGTTGCCCGTAGGGTGAAGCTGGATAAACAAAACATGAATGGTTTTGGACGCCACATAAGATTCAGCAACGCTCTGAATCGTTGAATCAAGTCTGGATGGTGTCACCGTCGGCTGACGATTGCCTTCTTTATCAATATTCGCCACTGTTGGAATCTCTGAGCTGAGATTTGAAATGTCCTTTATAGACATAGACGAATTAGCGCCGGCACCCATATATACCATTACATATAGATGCGTACATCTACAGGGTGTATCTCAACTACTTCTTTTCTGTTCGTGAGCATATAGGTCGTCTCTTTCCGAACAAAACGCTTTTTTTAAGTCGCGCGACAAAAATTGGCCGAGCTATCGTGAGAATAAGGTTCGATGCTGAGTAAACAATGGTACAGTAAACTGAGTAAACAATGGCACAGAAACCTTCGCAACAATCCGCGAACAGGTACCTGTTGGCAATTGTTCGCGGAACCTATTCATAATCTGCGAACTGGGGGATGAGCCTTTTAATTCATAAATAAACATTACTGAACGATCTTGTCAGCTTAAAGAAAAATTACAGGCCTTTCTTATTTGACACTAAAAAAATGAGAAAAACAAAAAGAGTTGCTTGAACGTGGATTCGAATGCGCGCTCGGTCCGGCTTGCCGCCGAAACTACTGTGCCATTGTTTACTCAGCGTCAAACTTCACTCGTGAATATCATGGCCAATTTTTGTCGCACAGCATTTGAAAATATCGTTTTGCTGGGAAAGAGACACTCCATATGCTCACGAACGGAAAGGACGTAGTTGAGATACACCTTGTATATGTAATGGTACGTATGCGTACCGGGCGCTGATTTGTAACGTTTCATACGAGGACCGGTACCCATACGTCCTATTACATATAGATGCGTACATCTATATGTAATGGTACGTATGGGTACCGGTCCGCGTATGAAACGTTACGAATTAGCGTCGGTACCCATACGTACCATTGCGTATAGATGCGTACATCTATTTGTAATGGTACATATGGGTACCTGCGCTGATTCGTAACGTCTCATACGAGGACTGTGCCATTTACGGTCCTAGTTTTTACCTCTACAATGGATAATTCAGATTTACGGGGAGATCGCAGCGATCGGTTGTGCTTTGAAACCGTCATAACGGTTATTAGATAAGATTTGGCAGAATATACAAATGATCCGTCTTCTCAACTTTACATAATCATAGTAATCTATAAGGGTGTGCAGGTACTCGATTCACTTGGGTACCCGATATTCGGGTCGGGTACCCGACGAGTTACGTTTTTGCATTACCCGCCACTATCGGGTACCCAAATTTGGTCATCGGGTACCCTCGATCAAATAATGGGAGAAAACGAAAACTCGAAGAAGCCGATGAAACGAATAAATGATAATGCTGTGAAAATCTATTTTTCGTCTCACTTTTATATTCTGTGTGTGTGTATGTGTATGTACGTGCGTGCGTGTGTGTCTTTGTTAGGGCGGAGTGAAAAACGGTCAATTTTGGCGGCTCGTATCGTAATAGCGCGGGAAAGTTGCGTTTTGGCATCACTAAAAAGTTTGCGAAAGGAAAAAAACATTACAATAAATATCTTCTGTTCCGGCAAACGTCTTAAAGTTTTGAATTTTTTAACGTGGGTTTTGTATGGAGAAAAAACCCAAAAAGACCAAGATTCAACGCCCTGCGTTTATTCGAAGTGAGAAGAATGTGGCTTCCACTTGACGTTTAAAAATTGAAAATATTTTGATTAGTTTCAGAGATATAAGCATTTTTAAAAGAAGTTTTTTTTCTGGGAAATTTCTTTTAAATGACAACAAATTAAATTAAGAAGAATGAATCGCCGAAATTACCAGTTAGCGCTAGACAGAATTAATGGAAATTCGACGAAGAATCTTGCTTTTATTCCGCTTTTTGCCATTCAAATATCTCGTTATTTCCTGAAATGCGAGTGTATTAAAAGAAGTCTGCCGAAAAAAATTGTAAATATACACATAACAAAAATACTAAAATTTTCAAATCAATTATTTGTATTTCTTATGAATTCCAACCTATCGGCGAAGGGTAGAGGACATAAAGCTAGAGTCTATTTCATCCGTTTTGGTACGTTTTTGTGGCGTTATCTACCTACTATGAAACGAAATTTGAAATTTTGTTCCGGCAACACGGCTTATCGAGTACCCGATGTGAGGCGAGTACTCGATAAAGTTCGAGTATACCGTTCGATCACGGGTACCCTAAAAATTCGGGTACTCGATCCGAATCATAGTCTAATTACCCGAACCGACCCGACCAAGTATACAATAATACCCGCACACCCCTAGTAATCTACTTCGATTATTGTGCTAAAAAACGTATTAACGAATTCGTAACGTTTCATACGAGGACCAGTACCCGTACGTACCTTTACATACAGATGTACGCATCTATACGTAATGGTACGTATGAGTACCGGTCCTCGTATGAAACGTTACGAATTAGCGCCGGTACCCATACGTACCGTTGCATATAGATGCGTACATTTATATATATTGGTACGTATGTGTACCGGCGCTAATTCGTAACGTCTCATACAAGGACCGTGTCATTTACACTGAGAAAAAGAAATCGTTGAATGTGCAAAATGCATTTTGTTGTCTCGAAATTTTGTTGTTTTAACAGTTGCTCAGACATGCTAAATAAGCTACAGTTCACACCACTGAAACTATCAGTTAGATTAACAAAACGATTGTTATGCCAATCAAAAATCAAGTAGAACGTATTTAAAGATACATTTTGTTAAACCAACTGAATTTTGGTTGGATGAACGATTTTTTTTTTCAGTGTACGGTCCTAGTTTTTACCTCTACAATGGATAGTCCAGATTTACGGGGAAACCGCAACAACCGATTATGCTTTGAAACCGTCATAACGGTTATTAGATGAGTTTTGGTAGAATATACAAATTATCCGTCTTCTCAACTTTACATAATCATAGTAATGTACGTCGCTTATCATGCTAAAAAACATGTGTATTCTTTTCTTCGTCGATGTATCCTACATTGTCGTTAAGGTTCATAGCTGACGTACTCGTATTAACAAATTCGTAACGTTTCATACGAGGACCGGTACCCGTACGAACCATTACATACAGATGTACGCATCTTTATGCAATGGTACGTATGGGTACCGGCGCTAATTCGTAACGTTTCATACGAGGACCGGTACCCATACGTACCATTACATATAGATGCGTACATCCGTATGTACTGGTACGTACGGGTACCGGTCCTCGTATGAAACGTTATGAATCCGTTAATACGTTTTTCAGCACGATAATCGAAGTAGATTGGTAGGGGTGCGCGGGTAGCAGCATTGGTCGGGTCAGGTCGAGTAATTTGACTATGATTCGCATCGAGTACCCGAACTTTTCGAGTACCCGTGATCGGACGGGTATACTCGAACTTTATCGAGTACTCGCCTCACATCGGGTACTCGATAAGCCATGTTGCCGGAACAAAATTTCAAAAAATTCAAATTTCAAATTTTGTTCCGGCAATATGGCTTATCGAGTACCCGATGTGAGGCGAGTACTCGATAAAGTTCGAGTATACCCGTCCGATCACGGGTACCCGAAAAGTTCGGGTACTCGATCCGAATCATAGTCAAATTACTCGACCTGACCCGACCAATGCTGCTACCCGCGCACCCCTACCAATCTACTTCGATTATCGTGCTGAAAAACGTATTAACGGATTCATAACGTTTCATACGAGGACCGGTACCCGTACGTACCAGTACATACGGATGTACGCATCTATATGTAATGGTACGTATGGGTACCGGTCCTCGTATGAAACGTTACGAATTAGCGCCGGTACCCATACGTACCATTGCATAAAGATGCGTACATCTGTATGTAATGGTTCGTACGGGTACCGGTCCTCGTATGAAACGTTACGAATTTGTTAATACGAGTACGTCAGCTATGAACCTTAACGACAATGTAGGATACATCGACGAAGAAAAGAATACACATGTTTTTTAGCATGATAAGCGACGTACATTACTATGATTATGTAAAGTTGAGAAGACGGATAATTTGTATATTCTACCAAAACTCATCTAATAACCGTTATGACGGTTTCAAAGCATAATCGGTTGTTGCGGTTTCCCCGTAAATCTGGACTATCCATTGTAGAGGTAAAAACTAGGACCGTACACTGAAAAAAAAAATCGTTCATCCAACCAAAATTCAGTTGGTTTAACAAAATGTATCTTTAAATACGTTCTACTTGATTTTTGATTGGCATAACAATCGTTTTGTTAATCTAACTGATAGTTTCAGTGGTGTGAACTGTAGCTTATTTAGCATGTCTGAGCAACTGTTAAAACAACAAAATTTCGAGACAACAAAATGCATTTTGCACATTCAACGATTTCTTTTTCTCAGTGTAAATGACACGGTCCTTGTATGAGACGTTACGAATTAGCGCCGGTACACATACGTACCAATATATATAAATGTACGCATCTATATGCAACGGTACGTATGGGTACCGGCGCTAATTCGTAACGTTTCATACGAGGACCGGTACTCATACGTACCATTACGTATAGATGCGTACATCTGTATGTAAAGGTACGTACGGGTACTGGTCCTCGTATGAAACGTTACGAATTCGTTAATACGTTTTTTAGCACAATAAACGAAGTAGATTACTAGGGGTGTGCGGGTATTATTGTATACTTGGTCGGGTCGGTTCGGGTAATTAGACTATGATTCGGATCGAGTACCCGAATTTTTAGGGTACCCGTGATCGAACGGTATACTCGAACTTTATCGAGTACTCGCCTCACATCGGGTACTCGATAAGCCGTGTTGCCGGAACAAAATTTCAAATTTCGTTTCATAGTAGGTAGATAACGCCACAAAAACGTACCAAAACGGATGAAATAGACTCTAGCTTTATGTCCTCTACCCTTCGCCGATAGGTTGGAATTCATGAGAAATACAAATAATTGATTTGAAAATTTTAGTATTTTTGTTATGTGTATATTTACAATTTTTTTCGGCAGACTTCTTTTAATACACTCGCATTTCAGGAAATAACGAGATATTTGAATGGCAAAAAGCGGAATAAAAGCAAGATTCTTCGTCGAATTTCCATTAATTCTGTCTAGCGCTAACTGGTAATTTCGGCGATTCATTCTTCTTAATTTAATTTGTTGTCATTTAAAAGAAATTTCCCAGAAAAAAAACTTGTTTTAAAAATGCTTATATCTCTGAAACTAATCAAAATATTTTCAATTTTTAAACGTCAAGTGGAAGCCACATTCTTCTCACTTCGAATAAACGCAGGGCGTTGAATCTTGGTCTTTTTGGGTTTTTTCTCCATACAAAACCCACGTTAAAAAATTCAAAACTTTAAGACGTTTGCCGGAACAGAAGATATTTATTGTAATGTTTTTTTCCTTTCGCACACTTTTTAGTGATGCCAAAACGCAACTTTCCCGCGCTATTACGATACGAGCCGCCAAAATTGACCGTTTTTCACTCCGCCCTAACAAAGACACACACGCACGCACGTACATACACATACACACACACAGAATATAAAAGTGAGACGAAAAATAGATTTTCACAGCATTATCATTTATTCGTTTTATTGGCTTCTTCGAGTTTTTGTTTCTCCCATTACTTGATCCATACACCTAGATAAAAATAAATGTAAATATAAATAATAGATACGGATCTCCGAGTCGTTCACGGATATTCAAAGTTTACGAATACCCGAAGTTTAAGAGTGCTCGACGTTTACGCGTACCCAAAATTTGAGAGGACCCGATGACCAAAGTTGGGTACTCAATAGTGGCGGGTAATGCAAAAACGTAACCCGTTGGGTACACAACCCGACCCGAACATCGGGTACCCGAGTGAATCGAGCACCCGCACACCCCTGTAGATTACTGTGATTATGTAAAGTTGAGAAGACGGATTATTTATATATTCGGCCAAACCTCATCTAATAACCGTTATAACGGTTTCAAAGCACAATCGATCGCTGCGATCTCCCCGTAAATCTGGACATAATCGTGGTCATAGTTTTTAGTCGAGTGCACCTTTTCGTACATGCCTCTTATATTATCTCTGGTCCCCGTAAATACCTTTCAATAAGTAATTCAGACGGTCCTCATTTCAAACGCTATAACAAATTGGGACCGGTGCCACTATAAACCGTTGCATATAGAAAAATACCGGGACCGTCCCCGTATGTGCCGAATGTCCCCCTATGAACCGCCACAGCTCCGAAATGGTCCCGGCATAAACCTCTCCACATATATATATATATATATATATATATATATATATATATATATATGTGTGTGTGTGTATGTGTATATTGCACTGGCGGATTGGCGGTCGGGGGCCGGTCCCGGTGGTACTTCAAGTTAAGGCCTTAGCCACAGTAACGGGTATAAAATCATGTGCGAATTTGACCATTTTTTTCGTATGAAAAAGTGGTTCACTCAAAAAATTAATTATACATCTGTTTAGTATGAATATCAAGCTGTTAGAAATGTTTTTTTTTTTTTTCAATGTACACAATGGCCAACTACTCGAAACGTCTCGAAACAGTTTTTTTCCAATTGGCGTGACAAAAGACTGCAACAATTTTCACTCGATTTACCTCAAATTTAAAAGTTATATTCCTCATTGCATTTCGCAGAGAAGTACGTACGGAATTTCTTAATCGAAAACTTTTCATTTTATGAGCAGTTTATGAGCAGTTATAACGAAATTTTTCACTGAAAATTCATTTCTCAAGTTCAAATACCTACAACTTTTGAATAAAACAATATTTTTCAAATTCCGAACGTACTTCTTCAGGTATTCTAGTGTAGATTGACGAGAATTTTTGTTTTTTGTTCTAGGTAAAAAAATTGTGAATGCTAAATGTCACGCCGCGGAGCGCCTAAACAAAGGAAAATATTAGTGGTCGGCCATTTTATACATCGAAAAAATATATAATTATATTTTCTCGCAGCTTGATATTCATACTAAGTAGATGTGTAATTAATTTCATGAGTGAATCACTTTTTCATACGAAAAAAAATTGTTGAATTCGCGCATGATTTTATACCCATTACTGTGGCCTAAGGCCTTAAGCAGCATTGTGCATGGCCAATACTTGGAGCGGTGACCGCTCCAAGCACCGGCCGGCGCATCGACTAATGAACGAAAGGCCAATACTTCTGAGACCTTGGTGTAGATACTTGAGCAAAAGTCTATCCACCAGAGAATCAGAAGAATCTGGGGCTGTCTATGCCGATACGGGCTTTCCACAGCTTCCCCGTACCCTTAGCAAATGCAGTATAGTATATCCGCGGTCCTCTAGTTTCTCGGCTGTTTTTTTACGGCTTTTTCAATAATTTTTTACGGGCAAAGCATCGAAATAATCAATCTCATTGTTTTTGCATAATCTTTATTAATATTTAAATAAGCTGTACAAATTTTTTGAAGTCAAAATATATAATAGAATAAACGTTATAGTGGCCGACAGGAAGACATCAAGTAAAAGAGATGCTTGACGGTGACCAAGATTGCGGCTCTTCTGCTTATCTGAAATCAAAAAACCAAACGGCATTTTAATCTTCATGTTTAAGACTAGCGATTGAACTAGAGTGAATTCTAAATTACAAAAATTGACTTTTTTATACACTTTTGAAAATTACATTCTATTTTTTACTCATTTTTTCTTAAGTTTTTCGCTCGTACAAAAAAAACTATCGAAGCAATCATGATAATCCTAGTTCAATCGCTGGCTTATAACATATTAAAGATACTGTATAAAGGGGGTAGCCGGTTAAGGGGGGTCTGACGGCCCCCACCGAGTTTGATCGAATCGACCCAAAAACCTGAAAGAGGGCTGAAAAACAAAATTTTAGAGATATTTTTTAACCCCCTAAACCCTTATGAAAACACCATAATCGCAAAAAATGCGTTTTTTTTATGTTTAATTTTTTTTCGAGCTTTCAAATGCATTTTAAAGCGGTTTTAACACAACCAAAATTTTGTTTCAGATGTGTAGACATGCCCTGAATTTTTCCAGATTTTTTCGTAAAGTTAAATCATGTGCAACATAATTTTAATGGCATAAAAACCGTAAAAAATCGTCATTTTTTGTATTTAATGCTATGGTTTTTATTGACGTATTAATGGTAAAAAATCGTGCACCATAGCATAGAAAGCTACTATCTTCCTCTACAAAATGACGCTAATTGGGCTCAATTCGGTCGTCTCTAGCGTCCGAAAATCAAACTTGAATAAATTCCGTTTTTATAATTTGAGCATTTTCAGTTACGAAAATGACACAAAATCATATTTTTCAATTATTTTACTTAATAAAAGTACATTTTGGGGTTTCTGAGGTCGCCGATTACAAATTTGATGTCAAACAGCTAACAAAAAAAAAAAATTACACATGTCATCAAATGAAAATGATATTTGCTATTTCGGTTTTTTCAATAATTAAAAGTCATTGTATTTTAAAAAATCTATTTATTTATAATAATATTACATACATTCATCTAATATATACATTAAACAGACACAAGTAATACATACATTGCAACATGATTGTTATGTTGTTAATCTTCGTCACTGTGTTCTTCAATAACAGGTTCGACATTATCAACGTGAAATAGATTCGTTAGAATTTGAGCTGGGCGGATGATTTTGGACAAATACCGTGCATGACTTAAAAAGTAAATGATTGTTGCAACGTGGGCACAGCAACCAACAGTTCTTAGCCCATTTGCACAATCACATACGTAGTTTTTTATACCGTTATATCCAATACTGTTAGGGTCGTACTGAACGTAACATCTGTATACTTTCTTGTTTATATGTCTTGATTTAACTTCACATTTCAAAATGGTATCGTCCTCCAACAAGTATTGCATATTCAAAAGTCCTTCTTCGGTATACATTTCAGCTAAGTATGAAACCGTTTGCGATAACTGGTACGAGCCAGTGAAAAGGATCTTCAAATCTTGCTCTGTCATTTCCGGAAAGTCTAATACGTCATTTGATGTTAACGGTTTGAAGATCCTTTTCTTCCTATTCCAGTTTTGTTCTTCCACAACTTTCGCTAAAGAATTGTCAACGTCTTTTCTTTTCAACATTTGCTCGGCAATTTGATCTTGTAAATCGGTATCGCAATTCAGTCTTTTTCCAAACTCATTAACCAAAAAATTCGCTACTTTGCAATAAAGCATCGCTGAATCCAACATGTTGTTGTTAAACTGATTATGCAAGAGTTTGAATTTACTACCGATTATACCGTGGACAGCCTCTACCACCCACCTCAATTTCGTAACAAATCGACTTTCGTTTGCTTCATTTGTTGGAAGTTGCTTTCTTTTGCCTTTCAACGCTGGCATCAACACAACGAACCCTTGAGATTCTAACCAATCTTTGACGTCTCTGAACCCCCTGTCAAGTATAAAAACATCCCCTTTTTTGAGGATTGATCTCAAGCCGTTCGGATCACTTAGTACATGTTGTAAGATTTTCGCATCATTCACAATTGCTTCGTACGGTCCGTAAACATCTATTACATATCCATCTGTGGCACAAACTGTGAAGGGTTTACAGAGTGGACACTTTTTCTGACCAGAGAAAGATTTTTTTTGGTAACAATTATTACTACTTTTTTGGTGTCGAAGGTATGAACCATCAGCAATCAAGAGCAGGCGATCTTCAAATCCGTGTAATTTTTTTACGTAAGGCGACGTGTGATTAGCAATTAAATCTTCGCGAGAACATGCCCGAACTCCGAAACGAAGTGGAAAGACGTCTTTCGCGAATGAATCCAAAACCGATTTGCAATAAGCAGATACTAGTTGTTCAGATTTGATATCGAAAATTGACGCAGTGATTGTGTTGGAATTTCCAGTTCTTAATTTAAAAAGGAATATTAAAAGAGCTTGATTAATACTGCGATTTTGAGAATTTCGCAAAGTGACCAACATGTTTTTTAGAGTCTTGATTTCTGCAACTGTGTATCCAGTTAGCGATTTTATGCGCTCTGCCGATAAATTGTAATCATCTACTCTGTCTAAAATACTGTTGTCGCATTTTTTGGACAGTGCATCCAAAAATAATGCCAACTCTTGAGAACTGATAGTACAAGTATTCGAAAATATTTTCAAGTTTGAAATTTCGTCAACGTACATACGTTCACTGATAAGATGTACAGGACAACAGCGATTGCCTTTTGGAATGAAAATTCGTGAACTTATAAATACCTGTAACCTCGCTTTAAACGGAACAACCGGAGATGTCGTAATTGGAGTAAGACATACGCAACAACATTTGTGAGTCGCGGTAACTCTGTTGAAAGGCATCTCGATCATTTCATAGTCCGGTTCTCTTGGACGAAGAACGCAAGGAGGGTCCTTAGAAGATTGTGATGACTGTCCTGTGGAAGATCCAGACTCCGACCGTGACAATTGTTGCGAAGACTGTTCCGAAGATTGTTCTGTGTCATCTGATACTGTCAAATTGGAGAGTGTTGATGAATGTCTCTCTACAGGATCGACAGAATTTTGTTCGCGATCAACATCTGGCAGAGGATTTTCCTCGGGATTGACGTTTGGCAGAGGATTTTCTTCGGGATTAAAATCCAACTGAAGATTTTCTTCAGGATCAGAATCACTGCTCGTCGATGGTGAAACCGTTCGGGATTTAGCGATTGCGGAACGACACAGATGACATAAAACGTCACCTTTCTCTACTCGTTTACCTAGTAGTTTAGTATATAAGTGTACGTCATCATCTGAAGAAATGGACTTCTGTTTTCCGGTATCATAACGCAACAATCTGTTGCATCTTATGCACCTTTCACCAGCCGTACATTTTCGTTTTTTCGGTGGCATCGCACAGTTTTTCCTAAAGAAAAAAAAAGAACATTGTTATTTTTTTTTATTATGATTAACAAATTATTTTTTTTTTTTTGAAAAAAATGAAAAAAGTAACTGAAACCCGGAATAAAAAAAACCATAATTAAAAAAACAAATAGAACAAAAGTAACGAAAATCGAAAGTACATTAAAAATTGTAAATCAAAACAAAAAAAATGTTGAAAACATCGGTAAACAAAACAGAAATAAATTATTGTATTCCAAATCATTTTTTTATTGAAATATCGTTTCGTCTTAGTTTTGTTTTTTTTTTGCTTTTTTTTAATTCTTTTCATGTGAGTGAACTAAACAACAACTTGAAGTTGACGGCCACCTTCTGTACGATTTCAAGTCGACTATGAGGCAAACGATTGTAGATTGAGGTTATGATTATAAATCAATTTTTATGTTGATTGATATTTAAATTGATATTCAAACTCACCTTAGAATACTGCTTCAATCACTTCGTGTTGAGATAGGCAGGTTAAACGATAAATTAAAAAAACGCTGTTAACAAAACAAATAGATTTGTTTAACGGAGCAGAGCGCGTCGCATGACGTGTGTACTGGACGGCGGCTGAACACAGAGAGAAAGAGAGACCGCGTGGAGCGGGGTTCTCGATGCGTCAGTGCGTAGTGGGCATGCGCAGTACCGTGCGGAGGGGCATACGAGCCTAAGGCCCACGTGGGTACGGTGGCCTTAGGCACTCGGGTACGTGGCTTAATAAGGTACAAGTTGGGATTTTCTCCGCCAGGTGACAGTTTAGTCGGGGAATTCCAAATTTTTTTTCTGAATAATACGTAAATTTTTGTTTGTTAATATAACTATTGACAGCTGTTACGATTAAAAATTCGTGTATAAGAATGAATTTATAATCAGCGACCTAAAAAATCCTTATTAATATCGTTCCCATAGCTTTTTTAAAAAATTTCAAAAATTAAAATATTTTTTCTTCGTTTTGACAGCTGTCATGTGACAAAACTAATTTTTGACATCAAATTTGTAATCGGCGACCTCAGAAACCCCAAAATGTACTTTTATTAAAAAAAATAATTGAAAAATATGATTTTGTGTCATTTTCGTAACTGAAAATGCTCAAATTATAAAAACGGAATTTATTCAAGTTTGATTTTCGGACGCTAGAGACGACCGAATTGAGCCCAATTAGCGTCATTTTGTAGAGGAAGATAGTAGCTTTCTATGCTATGGTGCACGATTTTTTACCATTAATACGTCAATAAAAACCATAGCATTAAATACAAAAAATGACGATTTTTTACGGTTTTTTTGCCATTAAAATTATGTTGCACATGATTTAACTTTACGAAAAAATCTGGAAAAATTCAGGGCATGTCTACACATCTGAAACAAAATTTTGGTTGTGTTAAAACCGCTTTAAAATGCATTTGAAAGCTCAAAAAAAAATTAAACATCAAAAAAACGCATTTTTTGCGATTATGGTGTTTTCATAAGGGTTTAGGGGGTTAAAAAATATCTCTAAAATTTTGTTTTTCAGCCCTCTTTCAGGTTTTTGGGTCGATTCGATCAAACTCGGTCGGGGCCGTCAGACCCCCCTTAACCGGCTACCCCCTTTGAACAAGATCGGTGCAGTAGTTTCTGAAATATCGTGGTCACCGTTTCGAAAAATGGTGTTTCGAGAAAAACGCGTTTGAAAGTATACCTGCTCCGTATGCCTGCTCCGTTCCAGGGCCGTAACTTGTGAACCACTTCGAATATCGAAAAATCCTTTGGCACACATTTTCTACACATGTTGTAGATGTGATTTATGAAGAAAAAAAATCGATTTTTTCGACCCGAGAAACTAGAGGACCGCCTTAAGACAGCTCTGGATGCAATGGAACGTTAGTTTAACCTACTGCAGTACGGGTAGGGAGTGATAGGGAAGGGCAATACGTAAAAACCCGCAAGGGTATACGTTGGAACACAGGAAATTAAAAAATAAAACCAAAAATTATATATATATATATATATATATATATATATATATATATATAATACTACACGGGAATGAAGTATGGGGCTGGAAGAGACAAGAGCTAGTAGAACGACTGAAAGGGGCCTATGTAAAAATGACTATGGGCCTAAATAGAAACACGCCAAGCTACATATGGCAGATGGAATCAGGGTGTAGAAGTATAACGGTGGAAACGTGGAAGAGAGTGGCATACTATTTAATAGAAATAATAAAGATAAGGCAGGAAAAATGGCCGAAGAAATGCCTGAAAGAGGGGACGAGAGGAGTGCTAAATTGAAACCCAACGAAATGGGGAGATGAAGTGAAAGAAGCAATGGAGCAAGTAGGAGAGGGAGGCATATGGAGAACCATAAACGACAATGTCAGGGACGACGATGTAAGGGAAATGGAGAGAATAATATAAAGGGGGAAGAAAACAAAAGTTGATCAAGAAATCCAGCAGGACTGGAGTAAAATTGAAAAATCAGCGTCTTGTGCACAATACAAAAACAGGGAGTACACGGTAGTCCATACATGTGCGTGCGAGAAAATCAAGGAAATCATTTAAAAAGCAATCGTAGAAGATGTAGAAAAGTGGATAGGGGAGAAAGAAAGAGAGCAAATCGGTAGATAAATACAAAAGGCACTAAAGAAGAAACCTGTGACAGAACTATGTATGTACATAAAGCAATTCGAAAAACTAATTGGAAAAGTAACAAACGAAGGAAGGAATGCGAGTGGAAACGATATGCAAAACGTAAATAAAATATAAGTAGACTTAAGGCCTTGTATACGCGATTTCGCCGATTTTGGAAGGTACTTTTCTAGACGCGGTTAAAAAAAATGACGCACATACTGACAACATTTTTTTTACGGATCATTTATGCACATTAATTAAGTATATGTAAAAAAAATCAGAAATATTAACGATTGGCGGAGATATAACATAATAAAGCAATGTATTTTTTTTTGCGCGCGCGTTGATGGTGAAAGTTCTCGGCATCGATGTGGGTGTCTGAAAAAAATGAACATATTCATAATTGCATAATGAATGTATCTTCAGTATGAACCAACAATATTATTTTTAAAAAATTATTATAATAAAAATTCGAAACTAAACATTTTTTACTCAATTTTCTGTCGGTATTTTATTTTTTATATTTTTTTGTGTCATTGAAATATTTGTTTCTGTGGATCACACGATAGGTGATGATACTAAGAACATGTTGTAAAAATTTCAAAGCGATCTGAACCTTCGTTCCAGAGTTAGAACTTTCACAAGGTTCAAATACTTAAGTGAATCGTGGAAAAACGGCTTTGTAGTTGCCGGTCGGGCACGCCGCGCGGTATCTATTATAAATGCAATCTTACCTTATTTTTGGTATTTTCAATTCTGTAAAGCTTCAAATATTCCTAACCGTTCAGGCTAATGGAATCAAAAATATAAAAAAAAATGAAAAATTTTTCGCGTATATAAGGCCTTAAGGCGTTACCCCCACTTGTAGCGAAAAAAGGCCTTTTTCATGAATTTTTTTAAAGAAAACTACAAAACTTTTTTAATCGATCAATATACCATCTTAAAGAACACATCTTGAAGAACTTTCAGTACTTTTTTTATTGAAAAATATTACATTGTTTACTGGCAAATGGCCGTCAATGAAATAATGTTTTTATATACACGGTTTGCGGTGACCAACATTGCGGCGAAGTGGATCATCTGAAAAAAAAAATGCGGATGGATTTAGTCAAATATAAGTATGAACTAGTCTTTAATCGAAGGATTTTAAAAAATATTCATTTTTCACAAAATGGCGGACAGTCAAAGTTAATGGTTCGATTTTAACGAAAAAAAACAGCCGTTTTTTGGCTATAAAACGGCCATTTTTTTCGAAAGAAAAAATCGAACGATTAAAGACTACATTTTTATGTATTAAATAACGCTGCAAAATTTCAAGAAGATCGGTTCATTAGTGTTCGAGTAATCTTGGTCACCGACTTCAGAAATGCCATTTTGAGAAAAACGCGTTTAAACTTTCAATTTCAGTTTACACGAAGAAAATATTTTTTTTTGTAAACTTTCATAGAGTCATCTATTCCGGGCATCAAAAAAAAACTGCACTTCAAATTGCACTTCAAAAAAATGCAATAAAAAAAATCGTTTTTTTTTTCAAAATCGCAAGTGGGGGTAACCCCTTAAGGAAAAACTTGTAAGGGGAAAGGAACATGTAGGGGGGATTTCGTCTGTGTAAACACCCTGAGGGGCATACCTGAAATAAATACTACTATATATATATATATATAATTACATTAAATAATTTAAATTAAATAATTATTAAATATATTTAAAGAATAATAATAATAATAATAATGATGAGGTCGATCATATTGGTTTACATTTTCCATTCGGCTCGCGTTTTCTTGTGTGTTAAATATACTCGTATTTTTTTTTCATTATTCATTTTGTATATACTAGGTGTGTAAGTATGAAACCGGAATTTTTGTACAGAAAAAACACGTTTATTGTAATGATATGATACAAATAACTGGAGATGGCTTCTCGGGTCACCTTTAACTGATCCGCCAGTTGTTGTTGTGTTTGAGCGTCGTCTTCGTCCAACAAGGCTTGCAGGTCAGCGTCTTCAAACTTTTTCGGTGGTCTTCCACGTTCTTCGTTCTTCACGTCAAAATCGCCACTTTTGAACCGTTTGAACCACTCGAAACACTGTGTTTTACCGAGAGCATGCTCACCAAACGCCTCCACAAGCATTCGATGCGATTCGGCTGCGGTTTTCTTCAGATGAAAACAGAAAAGTAGTGCTGTCCGCAAATCGTAATTTGTTGGCACAAAACTCGACATGTTTATCTCTAATAAACTAATGCTACTGAACGAAACTCGTGTTATTGTGAGTTGGAAATCTTTGTCGGATATCAATACAATAACAAGACACCGCTGACGTGATGTGTCGGTAACTGCATCGACATCTAGCGCCACCTATGGGCAAATTCCGGTTTCATACTTACACACCTGGTATAAATACTATATAATAATATTATTAAAGGTAGAATAAGAGGAATAATTATATTATTAAATTCGTAATACAGGTACGCGTATAAGCTATATATATATATAGATGCATCCATATATACATATACACACAGACACACACACACACATACATATGAAAGGTCACCAATATAATAATAATGTCACCATTTTTCTAATCAGACCAATAATAATAATAGTAATGATAATGATAGGGCTTCTTTTGTATGCTGAGGCTAATGATAATAAAAATAATAATAATAAGGTTACCTTTACTACGTTATTATTACATTCAATCATTGCCCGTTAATCAACAAATTAATTAAGGCGATTTGACGCTCGTTATCATCGTAACGTGCAGGGTTCGGTCAACTTCTTCGTTGTCCAAAACGAAAGATCGATCGAGACATATTTGTTGCAACGAGTCTTGAAAAATTAATTCTCGATTTGGCACAATCGATTAATCAATGATGACTGATAGGTTCCGGGATAGCGAATGATTGATCGGTAAAAGACGAGTCAACGAACCGTGAATCCTATCGGAAAATTAATTGATCAACAATAATTCATCGACGTTGTTTACTTTTGTTATTCATTGCGCTAATATTATTCACGACAGTTGGTTTCTTTATAATTTACGTGCACGCAAATATCAAATTTGAACAATTTCGTTGTCTTTTCTTTTCGAATGTTTTTCTTTATTTAGCACGGTATCGCGTAAACGACGGAGCGTTTGTATCGAATGGATTATAATCGTGTCGAAGAACTCGGGCGTGACGTAATAAATGACTGCGATAACCAGCACATTCTTCGCGATGAATATTTATCGATTACCTATTGGTCGGGAATCCCAGGACACTATGGAAATATTCCATCGTAAGAATATATATATTTACGTATATTTATAGAAATAGTCCAATATAATTCTGGATCGAAGTCTATATCTGTCGTAAGAGCAATTTCAAAAGTCTTTAGATCAAGGTAATAAAATAAAGAGTAAAACAATATATTTTTCAAAGAACATGATACATCTTCCAAATAAAAGGTAAAATTAATTTTCTCATCGATTTAAATATAATAAATTATTGAATTGTCATAATCAAATGAAATCAAAAGTTAATGTAAAAAGTAAAAATGCACTTATTTGTAAAGTAATTTATTCGTTTTTTTTTCAAATAATAAATTTCCATTTAATCATTTACAAGTATGATTAAAATATTATTAGTTTTGCACTTCAATTAGTAAAGTAGGAAAATATTGCCTTTTCAGACCCCCGCAAAAAGCTTTACGTAAAAATAGATAAGCCGCATCGAGTTTCTTATCATTGAGGCGACAATAATAAAAATATTTATTAATATAATAATAGATATTAATATATATTATATATCCATCTATTACTGAAGATGTAATAATAACATATTAATATTAATATTAAAAGCTCTCGTAGATTTTTTTAATGCGTTGCTTACAAAAAATAGAAGGTTTATTGCCTTTCGTAAGATTTATCGGGACCGATTATAAAAGCGCGAATTTCTCTCGCTTCCGAATGGGGCATAACATTTCTACGATACGGGCGATATGAGAGAAGCCGATATCGCGTTTCGCCTCGGCGACTTCTCGGCACGCTCCAAGCGATTTATAGCCCCGCCTGGAGCGGGGAAGAAAGGTGAAAGCGAGACGAAAAAGTCACGGGCCCTCGCAGTCGTTTGCACGATGCGTCATTGTTTCGTCGATAGGGGCAAAACGGTCTTATTTACTCGGTTGGTAATACAGAAAATTCTCGACATTTATTGTTATTATTGTTATTATTGTCATTTTCATGTATGTATGTAGAATTTTTTTAGAATTTAGGAAACTAGACGGTGTCGGAAAATCGGTGAAAAGATATCGCGAGTTTCGTAAAAGAAAAAAAAACCGTTGCAATTAGCCTCGAAAATTCATGCTTCCGTACGCCGGCCCATATATGTGCCAGTCATTTCAAGTGCTCATATTCAAGGTTGAAAGTCCATTTTGCATCGTTACCGGTCGGCCGCGCATTCGGATCGACGAGCAGAGTCACAGAAGTATGACGAAGTTTCTAGGTGCCCTAATCTACAGGATTTTACAAAAGTCGCATCCAAACGGTACCAGCCAAATAAATCGCGACGTCCTGAATATAAAAGTTCTCATCCATTTTTCTCTCCGATGAACGGATGCTTGGATATCAATCGATTAGCGAAAGCCAATACGATGCGCCGACGAGGCCTGGCGCAGCACGTGACCAGCCGCGAGCGCGCAATGAGAGAGCGGCCTGCCCCTCCTAGGCGCGTCTCATAGGCTCAAGCCTAGTAGCCGCACCCGGGCGAGCGTCGGATTGGCTGTCACTAGTTATTCAATATCTCGGTTACGGTGCGTCGGAGGAAAAAATGGATAAGGACTTTTCTCTTCAGAATCTGGAGTTCTATCCTGTAAAAATTTCACGCTACTTCCAGGACACTCTTTATGAAGAGCGGACTATTCTAACGTACTAGAAATACGAACTCGAAGGTTTACAGTAAGCGGGACTTTTGTATAGTTGTCTCGTTCGACATTGAAAGTTTCGAGTCTGTTTACGTGAAAGGGAGCCGAGGCTGACGCACATCACGTGATCGGCATTTGTACATATTACGTGCGAGAAACGAAAACAGCTGCAGGCATCAAGGAATCTTGTATAATTCGGTAAGAACGTGTCAACAACCTTCACCCCCCGGATATCCCCCACTCCAGCATGCGAACGTGCATGTTCGTCAATTATCCAACGCGATAAAAAAAAATGTCCTACTCCATTGTCACCAGTCGAACTGGAATTCCTCACCCGAACGAGTTACGTCAAGGTGCAAAAGAAGCGGAAGGTGATCCTGATCTTGAATGGTGACCGTAAACAAAAATCCTTGATAGGAAGCTTCGAAGATGTGTCACGTCCTCAAATATACGTGCTTAGAGTGGCGAACAGATATCGATGGTAATTATCGCAAATTACCTGCGGCCGGATGTTGCGGATACGCAATTGCTCGGGCACTTTGGCCGCGTTATCGCCGATAATGCGCGTTCATTTAAGTTCTCGGCTCGACGAGTCCGAGACAAGAGTAATTGCTCCTTCAACGAGAACCAATGTTGTTGTTCCTCTATTTACCTGTCTGAAAATAACCGGAAGTCCTTGGTCGCCTTCTGCTCTGGACTAAGTTCTGAAGTGTCATTTTTAGAGACAACTCTGAAAAAAGGCCATTATCGGGGGGCCATTTATTTCCTGCGCGAAATTCTTTGGGGGAACCCTAGTAATTTTTGGCCATTGTTTAGGGGGCCGCCCTAGTAATTTCACCACGTCTCAGCAGAGGGCACCTTATTCTTGCAACCCTGTCGTTAAGTTGGTATTGCTGTCTAGAAGTTTGTTTTTAAATAATTTTTAGGAATTAATTTTGCGAAAACTCATATCTACAGTGCCGGGGTTTTTGACGTATATTAAGACATGTTTCAACTAGCAACACAATTTCTTATGAAATACTTTATTGAAATCTATACAGGTTATGCGCTGATATGCAGGTCGTGGCGTGAGACGCTCGTCCAATCGGGCACATAGGTTGCGGCGATCCTAGTCGTCTGAAACAGAAAAAACAATTTTTTTAAAAATCTATATGAATATAGTTATCGTCTGAACTAGAACTAAGTAAGTACGAAATTTTTTATCGGAATCGCAGCTGTTTGAAAATTAAGATTCAATTTTCCCGGATAATTGTCACCGAAAACATGAGCGGGACTAAAATATTCAAGCTATCGGTATCATTCTAGTTCAGACTATAGGTGAAGGTTCCCTCGAAATGTGTGCAAAATCCGAAGTCAATCGCTCCAATAGTTTTTGAGAAAAACGTGCGCCCGACTTGAAACTTGTCGTTTCGAGAAAAACGTGTCGAAAGTTTGCCATACATTTAGCACTGATACAGCTGAACTTACCGTGGATAACAACTGATTTGAGTAACTCATCCTTAATCAGCTATATCGGGACCATGCAGACCATCTTCCTCAGCTTCAAAAAAATGAATATTGAGCCGCACTCGCTTCTCTTCTAGCGGTCCGCGCCTCTTTATGGTAGATGCAGTAGACGCCCGTCTATTGGACCATTGTATACGCTCGTTGTCTCTACACTCTTCGTACTGTTTTGCGTTAGGGTCGATTTTGCTTCCCAATACATCCATCATTTTTAGGATTTGCTTGAACCCTTCATTAAAAATGACGACAGCTAAACTAAAGTTAGCAACATCTATGGTATTTTTTCCACAGTGCAAATGTATACTGCCAGAGCTTTGCAGAGCTCAAAAGCATACTGACTATTTGTAAGGGTACCTTGGGTATAGGACTGCAAGGGGGCAAGGGATAGGGAAATTCCCCAAGCCGGTATACAATGGACACAACGGTCAAGGTACAACGGTCGAGGGGGTGACTACCAACCGCGCCCCAACGCACCGCAGCCTTTGAGGGGCTATACCAGTGTGAACGCTGAAAATTTGGGTTATTTTCGGGAATTTTTCGGAAGAAAAGTACTCAATGAAATGTTTCGGAAAATTGAGAATATATTTGGCTATATTTGACCTATATTACATAATTTTTTCATAGAGAAATATTGAGATCCAAGCGACTTATGCGCTGACTTCGTAGGCGCCAAAAAAAAGTTCCTCCACTGCTGACATGATTCCGGCCGATTGAGTAGCTGAAACCGAAAAAGAAAAAAATGTCGTTAAACTGGAAGGTATTTCCTGTACAATGACGTAGGATTTTTGTTTGAAATCGAAAGCATTCCATTCCACGGTGAAATCGACGACGGACCATTGGGATTTCCCGCTGAATGCAGGATTAGTGTGATCCTTGGAACGCGATGACGAATTGTGGAAGACTTTGGTCCACCAAAATGAAACCTCTGAGTCTCCTGGGTAAGATTCCACGGGACCGGAAATTCAATGACACCTCCATAGCGTTGAAATAGATTCGTCGACCTTCCCTCTCTCTCTCTCGTCCCCAGTTGTGGCTTCCACGGACATGATCCGCGAATAATGTTCCTGCTACGTCGTTGCATGTACCTCGAATGTTCTTTTCCACCTGCAATCCCTCACTTGCCACACGCGGTCGCGGTCTCTGCGCACGTATGGGTGCGTCTTCCAGGACACCGTGCCCATGAATAATGCATAACGCGTTCGACCGCACGGCGGACCTCCGTCGGTAATTCGTGTGCGTAGAGATCAAGGCGCTCGCGAACGAGCTGCTCCCACTGAGCATCCCTAGTGGGTGTGTAAACTATGTGCCTCAAAAACGTAGAACGTAAGTTTCGCAACGTCCCAACGTTTCCCGCAGCCCGCAGAAATTTTGATGGGGCCCAAATCAGGGCCCCGTCAGGTTGCCTGACTGCCCTGGTAGGGCACTAATAAGGCAGCCTGAAAGGGCCCTACTAGGAAATGTAACGTTGTTTCACATATGGGCCTGGCCTGGTTGCCTGATCAGGCCCCTATCAGGTTACCTGATCAGAATGAAATATTTAATTTAAATAGTACCTTTTTAAATCCAATATGTTTTTTCCATGTCTCATGGCCTACAATGATCTTATTTGTATCAGCTAATCTTTTTGAATATTAAATATATTCAAATTGAATAAAGATTCGATTCGAATAAATCTTTATTTGCTTACAATATACACTGTAAATCCAAGTATCCTATATGCATAAAATATTTCAAAAATCCAAAATGGAATGCACCACTTAATTTAGAGTTCTACGACAATGATTTGGTGTCATAATTCGTCATTCCCTGGCCTGCTGAAATGTTTTTGTTCGAAGAAAATATTTCGCCTATATGGAAATCGAACCTAGTACCTACCTGCGCACGCTGCCCCTATGCTACCGGGTGCTTGTAACATCTTGGTCGCAGATATGGCGTAAGAGACCAAACGAATTCCTATAATTATTTGTTGTATCACGTAGAGTATATCAATTATTCAAGGCCTTAGGCCACAGTAACGGATATAAAATCACGTGCGAATTTAAGGCGTTACCCCCACTTGTAGCGCAAAAAAAGGCCTTTTTCATGAATTTTTTTAAAGAAAACTACAAAACTTTTTTAATCGATCAATATACCATCTTAAAGAACACATCTCGAAGAACTTTCAGTAATTTTTTTATTGAAAAATATTACATTGTTTAGTGGCAAATGGCCGTCAATGAAATAATGTTTTTATATACACGGTTTGCGGTGACCAAGATTGCGGCGAAGTGGATCATCTGAAAAAAAAATGCGGATGGATTTAGTCAAATATAAGTATAAACTAGTCTTTAATCGAAGGATTTTAAAAAATATTCATTTTTCACAAAATGGCGGACAATCAAAGTTAATGGTTCGATTTTAACGAAAAAAACGGCCGTTTTTTGGCTATAAAACGGCCATTTTTTCGAAAAAAAATCGAACGATTAAAGACTACTTAACGATAACGATAAAGGCCATTTTGAGTAAAACGCGTTTAAAATTTCAATTTCAGTTTACACGAAGAAAATATTTTTTTTTGTAAACTTACATAGAGTCATCTATTCCGGGCCCATATAGAAGTATGGGCCCGGATACTTATACTTCAAAAAAATGCAATAAAAAAATCGATTTTTTCAAAATCGCAAGTGGGGTTAACCCCTTAAGGCCTTATATACGCGATTTCGCCGATTTTCGAAGGTACTTTTCTAGATGCGGTTAAAAAAAAATGACGCAAATTTTGACAACATTTTTACAGATCATTTATGCACATGGTTAAGTATATGTAAAAAAACAGTAATATTAACACATGGCGAAGATATAACATAATAAAGCAATGTATGTTTTTTGCGCGCGCGTTGACGGTGAAAGTTCTCGGCATCGATGTGGGTGTCTGAAAAAAATGAACATATTTATAATTGCAAAATGAATGTATCCTCAGTGTGAACCACCAATATCATTAAAAAAAAATTATTATCATACAAATTCGAAACATAAAATGTTTTACTCAATTTTCTGTCGGTATTTTATTTTTTATATTTTTTTGTGTAATTGAAATTTTTGTTTTCGTGCTTCACACGATAGGTGATGATACTAAGAGTACGTTGTAAGAATTTCAAAGCGATCTGAACCTTTGTTCAAGAATTAGAACTTTCACAAGGTTCAAAACGGTGAATCGTGGAAAAACGGCTTTAAAGTTGGCGGTCGGGCGCGCCGCGCGGTATCTATTGTAAATGCAATCTTATCTTATTATTGGAATTTTTAAATTCTGTGAAGCTTAAAATATTCCTAACCGTTCAGGCTAATGGAATCAAAAATAATTTTAAAAAATGAAACATTTTGAAATTTTTCCGCGTATGTAAGGCCTTAAGAGTTACCGGACCACCCGGTATATCGAATACGCGTACGCCTTGAGGGGGTGCCATCTAGCGGTAGACGGTGGCGTCACGTCGTTAAAAACCGACGGAGCACTACGGCAAAGAGGAGCCGAACAAATCGACTACACGATGAAAACAAACGTGACTGCCGATACTTCGTTTTGTACGGCACGATATTTGAGTACGTACAAATATAAGTATACATACCTCCACGTGCGTTACAGTCACGCTTGCATTGGCACGTGATTCACCTGTGGAACAACACCCGATACGGATGCGAAAGATTTCACTCGATTTTATTGAATTTATTTATTTTCTCTTTTTTTTCCTCGCTTACGTACATTCACTCGATTTAATTAAATTTTTTCCGTTTTTTTTATTGCATTCGTACCTTTACTCGATGTTATTTTATTTTTTCCCCCTTTTGTCATTCGTTGCGTACCTTCACTCGATTTTATTTTATATATTGCTTTTTTTCCTTTTTTATTGCTTTCGTACCTCCACTCGATTTCTTTTCATTTATTTATTGTTTCCCTTTCGTTTCTCGCTCTCCACTAAGAATCGCTTTCGAGATTACAAATGAAAAGGTAATTCTCGTGCGAGTCGCTTAAGGGGTTAGACCACAGTAACCGGTACAAAATCATGTGGGATTTTAGCAATTTTTTTCACATGAAAAAGTATGTAAGTATTTAGTATGAATATCAAGCTGTTCGAATTTTTTTTTTTTCGATGTATAAAATCGCTGACTACTAATATTTTCTTTTATCTTTTTTTTTAGGTGCTCCGTTCCGTGACATTTAGCATCCACAATTTTTTACCTAGAACAAAAAACAAAAATTCACGTCAATCTACATTAGAATACCTAGAGAAGTACGTAGGGAATTTAAAAAATATTGTTTTATTCAAAAGTTGTAAGTATTTGAACTTAAGAAATGAATTTTCAGGGCAAAATTTCGTTATAACTGCTCATAAACTGCTCATAAAATGAAAAGTTTTCGATTAACGGAGACTTTGTCCTTGGAGTGCCATATTTCAGGTGTTTACATTTTATTTTTTTTAAAGGAAACGAGTAAAGCTTTTTGAGTGCGGTTTTTTTCTTGCTTTTATTCATGATATAAAGAACGTTAAAAAAAAAATTTTTTTTTTTTAAACCAAAATGGCGGCCGTTGCAGCTCCGCGAAAACAGGTCCTCAAATCGCGGGAGGTAAACGGCTGACATCACTGCCCCCTCTTTGTTGATCTGAAACACAAATTCAAAGCATATTATCAATCTGTGACCCTTTGGTCAAGGAATGACGGATGAGTTTTTCGTTTAGTACAAATTTCGGAAAATGGCGGCAATTTAAAAAAAAAATCAAATTTTCGCGTTTTTTTCGCATAAAAAGATAAATAATAAATGCAAAAATGTATCTATCGAAAAAACGATCCGTCATTCCGTGAAGACATATTTTCTGAGTATGCTCTCCAAATTTCAGGTCGATATGTTAATTACAGCGGTCAGGAGAATGTCAGCCATTTTTAAAAACGTGTTTTCGAGAAAAACGCGTTTAAAGTTTTGTAATTTGTTTACACAAATGTGGTTATAATTACCGCTAATCAGCAATGCCTGGTCCATAGAGGCATCCCTCCTCTTCTTCTAGCTGCTCATGTTTTTGAAAATTTCAAGGACAAAGTCTTCCTTAATCAGAAATTCCGTACGACTTCTCTGCGAAATGCAATTAGCAACATAACTTTTAAATTTGAAGTAAATCGAGTGAAAATTGTTGAAGTTATTTGTCACGACAATTGGAAAAAAGCTGTTTCGAGAAGTTTCGAGTAGTCAGTCATTTTTTACATCGAAAAAAAAATCAACAACTTGATATTCATACTAAATAGATGTGTAATTAATTTTACGAGTGAATCACTTTTTAATACGAAAAAAATTGATAAATTCGCACATGATTTTATACCCGTTACTGTGGCCCCTTAACGAGTCCAGCAGACCGCGATATTGTCACTGAAATAGCACGTTTCTTTGTTGCTTTTTAGTTACGAACATTCTCGTGCATCTCGTACACGAGTCGTGCGCACGAGGTGCACAGTTATGCAGGCGAAAAAAAGTCTATCTCCGGGTATCGTTCATTTTTTTTGCTTGGGTAACTGTATAATTGTTGGCTTTCCTGAGATACGCGGGAATGTTCCGTTGTCATTTTCCATTGATAGTTCCGGTTACAAGGCCCGTCCGTTGCGGGAATGATGATACCGAAAGTATGGAATATTTCCCTTTGTTGATGGTGAAGCGATTGTGACTGTATTTTTACAACAATACATTCTGTAATGCGTCAGTCGCATTAGCAGGAAATAAATAATAATATATGTATAGGCATACACCAAACGACGCGAATAAAAGAAATGTTTTTGAATTGCGTAAAAAAATTAGCAATAATTTTTTTGGCTTTCAAAATATTGTAATTATATCGTTTTATTCCAATGCATATAGCTATTTTGTTCTATTTTGGGTTTCGAGAAAGAAACATTTTTATTTTTTATTACTTTTTTTTCGAGTTTCCCGGTACCATAGGTTTTTATTTTGTTCTTTCTTGTGTATGTACTTCCCTCTTAGAAGTTTCTAAAACCATTTGGGGGTGACATAGGCTAGTATAAGTATTTTTTATCATCTGGAGTTTAGAGACTGATCCGGTTAAGGCGTTACTCCCACTTGTAGCGCAAAAAAGGCCTTTTTCATGAATTTTTTTTTAAGAAAACTACAAAACTTTTTTAATCGATCATTATACCATCTTAAAGAACACATCTTGAAGAACTTTCAGTAATTTTTTTATTGAAAAATATTACATTGTTTAGTGGCAAATGGCCGTCAATGAAATAATGTTTTTATATACACGGTTTGCGGTGACCAACATTGCGGCGAAGTGGATCATCTGAAAAAAAAATGCGGATGGATTTAGTCAAATATAAGTATAAACTAGTCTTTAATCGAAGGATTTTAAAAAATATTCATTTTTCACAAAATGGCGGACAGTCAAAGTTAATGGTTCGATTTTAACGAAAAAAAAACGGCCGTTTTTTGGCTATAAAACGGCCATTTTTTTTCGAAAAAAAAAATCGAACGATTAAAGACTACATTTTTATGTATTAAATAAGCCTGAAAAATTTCAAGAAGATCGGTTCATTAGTGTTCGTGTAATCTGGGTCACCGACTTCAGAAATGCCATTTTGAGAAAAACGCGTTTAAAGTTTCAATTTCAGTTTACACGAAGAAAATATTTTTTTTTGTAAACTTACATAGAGTCATCTATTCCGGGCATCAAAAAAAAACTGCACCTCAAATTGCACTTCAAAAAAATGCAATAAAAAAAATCGATTTTTTCAAAATCGCAAGTGGGGGTAACCCCTTAAACCTATTTTTCAAACTTTCGATCAAAATCTACGGCGTATACGTTAGTGTTTAGTTGGTCATTTATTTATTGTTTAACAGTGCACTTCATAATGATAACAAAAGTGGAAAAACCGCGAGGAAAGTACATACACAAATAAGAATAATTTAAAAAATGCGTTTTTCTTGTATTGAGAAATTGAGGTATTGATGCGAGGCAACCTTAGATTTTCATTTATGTGTGTGTGTGCATATATATATATATATATATATATATATATATATATATATATTAGGGTGCCACAAATATGAGCTCTATTTTTTTCCTTTTTCTCACCATCCAATTATCTTCTTCAAACGAAAAAAATATGTGGAGGTCGCTCAAGCCTCCCAAAAATTCAAATTTTTATTACAAAATCGATTTTTTTTTCGTCCACTTCTCACCTACGAATTTTACGCTTTATAATTTTAAAATTAAACTCGCGAAACGTCTTAGCCGGCCAATGAATAATTAATGGTCGCGCTAGAGCTTCGAAATTTCCAATTTTCGCCAATTTTTTTTTACTCTTTTCACTCATAAATTTGACGCTTTGTAAAATTTTCAAGACGATCCTTTTTTCTGTAGAAACATATTTTTCAAATTTACCTGACACTTCGAACCCAAGCATTATAATCTTTGTTCTCGTGAAATAATTCTTCAAAGCTCTTGTGCGCAAACGAAATTATAGGTCGTTTGATTCGTAAAAGTGAAATGGCAGCTGTTTTCCGCGCATCGTAATGCGACCCACACTTGGTCTCGTTAGTCAAATTGCGGACCAGTCGTAGCTGTACTGTGTGACGAGCGACGTCATAATACAATGATACATAATAATACATAATAACACATATCGTCTTGGTGTTTGTTACGAATTATTATAATAATTTATTCAGAAAAAGTAACACTTCGCTGTTTGTATTGTTTTTATGCTACAAGGAATTATAGTGCATGCGAGATTTATTTTTCGGCGGAAATTGCAGTTTTCGAAAACCTTGAGCGATCACTAAGTATTCACTGACCGGCTGGAGTTTTCGCAAAGTTAATTCAAAAATGATAAAGCGTAAAATTCATGGATGAGAAGTGGACGAAAAAAAAAAGAAAACGATTTTACAATGAAAATTTTGATTTTTCGGAGGCTTGAGCGACCTCTAAATATTTTTTGACCGGCCGCAGCTTCGGCGACAATTTTTTTTCACTTTAAGGGGTTAGGCCACTCTAGAGGCCGAAAAAATAGGGCTTTTTGGTTTTTTTTTTTTCAGAAAAACTACAAAATAAATCGAGATTACAAAAAAAGGGTATTTATCATACATATCAGTGACTGTATCCAATATTTTTTTTGAAGCGATTAATTTCAAAATAGCGGCTGTGCAGCGTTTATCCCAAAACTGCATTTTTTAAGATGGCCGGAAACGTAACTCAGACAATTTTCAACCGATTCACTTGAAATGTTGAATATAACTTAAAAAATACATTGTCTATGGAAGTACGCAGGATTTTTTTTTATATTGCATAGTTCATTTGTTATTAACAATTATCTGACGATTTTTTAGGCAAAATTTTCACTTTCCAAAAATTTACCTAAAAAATAGTCAGATAATTGTTAATAATAAATGAACTATGCAATACAAAAAAATTCATATATACATTTGTATATATATATATATATATATATATATATATATATATATATATATATATATATATACACACACACACACACACACACACGCACACACACACACACACACACACACAACGATGGTTATGTGCATGATGATTTTATTACTTTGTCTTGCATGATTTAATTGGTGCCGCTTTAATTGATCTCCAGGAGGATCGTCTGATGCTGGGCGAGAGACGGTGAACGAGAGGGAGGGCGTATAGTGTAACTCGGTTAATACGAGCTCGTGCGCACTCTTGAATTCCCCCCTGTCATATTCATGAGCATAAATAATATACGATCAGGCCGTAGGGATATGTGTATATATTAAATTGCTTCATCGTCGAGTGTCGAGATTATAAATATGTAGCACGTAGTGACCAGTGTATATTGATCACGTGACATACAAATAGACAAACGGACCGAGAATTCCAAAAGATGCTGTTTTGGCCTCCGTATCATTAGTAAACAACACAGCAATACACTCTTAGAAGAAAAATACTATTTCATTCTGTGTATACCTACTGGACGTTAAATGATAAAAATCGTCTAAAAAAATATGATCAAGTCGAAAAAAAAATAGAAGGACCAATGGGCTCACGATGAGACGGGTCTTAAAAGTCATAGAATGGGTCACTTTATTTTAGAGAATTTTTTGAAAAAATCGAAAAATAGGCAATCATCTTTGAAGAAAATAGTTGTTACTTTAGGAGCAAAAAAAAACATTGACATCGGTTATTGATATTTTTTTTTCTATTTTTTTAAGAAAGTATGCTTCGAAATGAAAAAAAAAAATATATAGTGCCATTTGTCGATATCTCCATTAGGTCAGGAGTTATCAGCGTTTGAAAATTTCCAAAACTTCTGAAATCGACATTTTTCGAAAATTATAGGTCCTAAAAGGGAAGAGATCAAAATCTATAAATTGGTGTGGATATCCCTTTCATGGGGTACAATTTTAAAAAAGAAAATCAGGAAAACCAAAAATGGTCGGGGTCACGGACTAGCTGAAATGACGTGAATATCCCATATATATATATATATATACGCGGTGTCTTGTTATGAATGGATAATCCTGCAACTGTCGATACGTTAGTCCTACTATATGCTGAAACTTCAGTCAGGTTTTCGAGATTTTGGGCTTTGGACACTCCGCATGTACTCGATTATATACGCTATGAAGTAGTATAGAGTACATTTTTATAGAGTGTATATATATATATATATATATATATATATATATATATATATATATATATATATATATATGTGCGCGCGATTGTAAAGTATCAACACAGCATAATAACAAGTTACTCGGATTCATCAAACAATTAGCGGCGAAAAAAGGAGAGTCGTATGTATCAACGGGCAATCTCAATAAAAGAACCACCATAATACGCGATGATAAATCGTGTTACATGAGGGTTAATATCGTGTTGCAAAAATGCTACCGAGCCTCGAAGCGAAAAACACGCCGCGTCGAGAGAGAGAGAGAAAGAGAGAAAGAGAGAAAGATAGAGAGAGAGATCCAATATGATTATCATGTACTATATAATGACCGGCTATCAGAGTATAGAGATAGGGATCAGCGTTTGAACGGCATACGATTGAAAAATGAAGAAAAAAATATACATATATGTAGAAGAACGATGATATAGTACGTGTGGGAACTCGACACACGGTAATATCGACACTATGCGAGACACGCGACCCATTGCAATTTCAAAGTTTTTCCGGTTCGCGATCGTAAACCAGTGGAAACATCCGATGTTGAGTGCTATAACTCGCAGAGGACGCTGAGCGACCGCCGCGCGCGCTGCGGATGGCGCGTGAACTGAGTCCACCCTTATCTCCTCCGCGGCCGGTCCCCCGCCTCTGCCCCCTCCACGTTGGCCGCGCGTCAAGCGTTGCCCCCACTCTCGGGGCGCTTGACACGCCCCACTCCGTGTCGCGCGAAGTCGCGCGGGGCCGGAGTGATCTAAAACCGGCCTAACCTCTCTGCACCTGCCGATCAATCAACAGCGATCCTCAAGACGAGCCAAATTTTTCACGTCAACTTCATCAGCCATCCGGTTTGCAGGAGCAACGGGAATATCGTTGGTGCGATTATAATCGAGGGTTAGACGATTAGGTGAGAGCTCTCGAAGCTGTATCACCGTTTTATGATTTGTTGCCGGACGTCGGCGCTTAAAAATTGTCCGAGCGCGAACTCGGCGAACCCGTATCCGGGTGGTTCACGGGTGTGGGCCATGATGATGGTTGCGATCGTCGTTCTCGCTCCTCTTCGCGTGTTTTACGACCTTCGTGAAGCTTTCCACGATCGATTGCTGTTCCCCCTCATTGTTGAGATTCCGAAGTAAATGACACACCCTAACCTCTTCGACGTTGAATTTGATAAATGCGAGGTCGCGGAGACTCGGAAGTATATATTCGTAGAAAATTCGATGAGCTGTTCTGTTTCTCTCTCTCTCTCTCCCTCTCTCTCTCTCTCTCTCCCTCTCTCTCTCTCTCTCTCTCTCTCTCTCTCTCTCTCTCTCTCTCTCTCTCTCTCTCTCTCTCTCTCTCTCTCTCTCTCTCTCTCTCTCTCTCTCTCTCTCTCTCTCTCTCTCTCTCTCTCTCTCCCTCCCCCTATTTCGCTTACTCATTTATTCCGACTCCCTCTCGCGATTTTCGAAAAGCATCGAAGTCAGAGGAAAATAAGCATCGCAGAGAAAAACGATTGAGGACTGTTCTCACCAGAATTTCGCGAACTAACTACCTTGCAAAGATCCCAGATGACTTTTGGGACACCCGTTATATGTCACCGCTGAACACACGTATCCGTCATTCTTACATAACGAATTGAGGTTAGGAGCATCACCTGATAAATGTGAAAAGCAATGTGCGCATGCATATGTGCATACTCGACGTTTGGATTGACAGCAGCGCCAGTTGGGTACCATCAGTTACCGGATTTACGCTCCCATCAGCATCACAAAGCTGGGACTCCTGTACTTCTAACTTTACGGTGACGAAACCCGCGAGAAAAGAATTTCACTCGTATATCTCATTCACGACAGAAAATTAATGAGACTACGTTTAAATAATGAGCAAACGTTTAAGATTCTGAGTACTTCCGGTTTGGAGTACGTCGAGCGCGACCAGGTTGCTTAATTAGGGTCAAACGTGTATGTGTGTGCACAAGTAACGAAACAACGCTTCCCAAAGGGCACACGGTCCATTTGTGTCCACACATGTCTCGCTTACACGCGTAATCGGGTAATCAGAAAATCGTCGACATCCTCGTTCTGGCACCGTTCTTTGTATATCCGTGTATACACGCAAATCTTCATAAACTTCTCAATCGCGTTCGGCTCGGGTCATGTGCACGCCTTGCCAACGTAAATCCCCCATGCGTCCGTGCTACACACTTCCAGAGAACTTATCGCCGTGGGTTTCTCAATCTCGCGCGACTTCGTGTGTGACAAATAACACTCTAAATTGTAAATGCTTGTCAACGCAATAACGCATTGGACGCAATTGCGTCCGTCACAGAAGCGATAATCCGGGGATCATTTCACGGGCTCGACTCAACTCGACTGCACCCTTTCGTTCGATGATATACTGAATTATTTGCAAATATATGTCAAAATACCGGTGCCCATAGTTCGAAACATTCGAATAAGTAATTTCTCGTAATTTGTCGTCACTTCCCGTTATTTTTAGTGAATTTTCGGAATTTCTAGTAACTTTGGGATTTCTAGTAATTTTCGAAATTTCCAGCGATTTTCGGTGTTTCCAGTAGCATATGAACCTTCCAGCGACTTTCTGGTAACTTCCGGGTTTCCAGTAACTTTTGTACTTAGTTAACTAGTAACTTTTGTATTAAGTTTAGTTCCTGGTAACTTTTGAACTAAGTTTTAGATATGTTATTAATTTCAGTAATTTCTTCTAATTGCTCATAGTTTGTAGTGACTTCTAGTTGCAAACTGAAAGTTCTTAGGAAATTCCTTGTATTTCTAGTAAATTCTCGTTGAAAAGTAGATCTTGGACAAATTTTCGATTAAACTGGAATTCCGGTAGAACAGTGAAATTTCAAGTTATTTCTAACTGGAAACTAGAATTCAGATAAACGTCCAGTTACAATGAAAATCCAATGGAACGGCCGAGTTGCTAGTGACATTAGCTAGGGACTAGATTCGGACGAAGTTCAGTTCCAACTGAATTTCTACATTGTAATTTATAGTAACTTCCAATTGAGAACTAAAATTGGCCCAAGTTTTAGTGAGCAACTAAAACTTGGCCCGCGTTTTAGTTAGACACTAGCGCTTGACGTTCAATTTCCTGACGCGAAGTTACAAGTAATCCCACGATTTTTTGTAACTTTTATTCAAAGGTCTAGTAACATTCTAGTTGCTAGGGATTCCATTGTCTTTCTAGTAACTTTTGGTTGCGAGCGCAAAACTATTGTGTACTTCTAGTACTAACTTTTAGTTGGAAATTAAAAAATGGTCCAAGTTCTCGTTCCCAACTACAAATTACTAGTCGGACATCAGTGGGTCAATATCAAACTTTAATATATTAGGTGTAGTAAAAAGAAATCCATTATTTTTGCTGTCAATTTCATGCAAAAATAATCAATTTCTTTTTACTACACCTAATATTTGTTCTGTAACGTCAATCTATACCGCGTCAATACTTTTTCGCTAATTATTGGAAACAATTGTGATGGATTTTCAATAAATTCAACTATAACCCGCATTTTTATCAACTATAGAACGCAAGAACACACTTAACTCCCACCAGATTCCGCTACCAGCCGGCATACCCCCGAACGATAAACTCTCGTAGATAACTGCCTTACCATCGTAGGTGATGAAAGGCGGTGATCGTCGATACATTGCCGAACGAGGCACCGTGTAAACTTCGATCTTGCGGTATACCAACTCCCAGAGATGGCGCCACATGTCGAATCTCCGAACTGAATGTCTCGTTCTTCGAACGGTGCGAGACTCTTTCACATACCGAACGAGATAACGGAACGATATGGCGGCATCTATATATGCAACCTTGAGAACGACTATTGATATCATTCAATTGATTCTCTTATCAGATTGGCGCCCGTGATTATCAACCCGATAGATTTGAGATGGATTGACGATCTTTCGACAAATGCACGTGTGACATATTGTGTATACAGATATAATATGTACAATTATAATAAATGGCAATGTGGAGGCCCGCGATAAGGGCGGGCGGCGTGGAGGGGGCATCTATTTACGATACTAAGCAAGGCCGCTGACGGGTCATCCGAATGAAGAGTGGACATGACTCAGAAAGTATATAATCATTCGACAGACTTCAATTACTAAAATTTCCGTTTCACTTTCGCTTATTTCACCCGCAGCACGTACGAATGATTATTGGCAAATGTTGATACGCCTCATAACCTCAAAAGCAACGATTACGCAATTGTGGAAATTTATGCAATATTAATTTTCGGACAGATTGCGCCGATTAGATTTTCTCGGTCAATCTGGAAATTTGGCATTGACGGATATTTCAGTTTTGAAGGCTTTTTGACCTTGAGTTCCAAAAATTACAATCGCTTACCTCATTTCCGCTACCCCAATTACGGCTATTTTTGTTCACTTAGATGACGATACTGACAATCTGAACCTACACGATTACATTGGAATATGATAGTTGATCCTCGAAAATTTTATTTATTAAGGTCACCTTGGCTGGCTTCCCGCCAACCTTGATTTATTACAGTTGCCTTGCCTCACTCTACCTGACCTGAATTTGTTAAGGATCCTTTAACTTATTTTGTCGAGCCTCAATTTATCGAAACGACTTTACCTTATTTGACAAAACCACAATTTATTAAGGTTACCTCATCTCATTTTATCCAACCTCAATCCATTACGATCGCTTGACCTTATTTTACCTAACCTCAATTCATTAAGCTCACTTGACTTTATTTCAGCTAACCATAATTTGCTCGGGTTGTCTTCTCTTACTTAACGTAACCTAATCAGGTCAACACGGAGTCCCCTGGCCTTATTTTAGGACGGGTGATCCTGTTTCACGAGGGCTGACCTTATTGAATTCACTATGGCCACCGCCCTTTATTTAATTTAACCTTATATTCTAAACCCCGCCTTACGTCACCTAACCTCAATTTACGAGCGCTATCTTCCCGTACTCTACGTAACCTATTGAAAAAATAAAATGACGGTCCTCAACCCTAATTATTGAGTCTAGGAGCCAAAACGTTGACTTCTTCGTTAAAAACACCCTCATCTTTTTTCATTTCGTATCACCTCTTCAATGAAAAAAATCCGTTCGGGTTTAATAATCCTTTCGAAGCTTTTCTGCTTATTTGCTGAATCGAGAAGGCCTTAAGTCTATCGTCCCATCTAGCCAGGCCTTTCCGGATTCCCTCCTCCAATAGCTGCCGCCACCTAGCGACAGGACTTTGCACTCCGTGGTGTCCAAAACGAACCAATCGCGGAGAGGCACGAAGTTGGCGAGTCTCCGATTTCGGGGACTCACCGACTTGTCGACCTCGCCGTGTCTTCCCGATCGGTCGAACTTTGAAATTCGTTTGACGAGCCCTGAAGCTTATGAGACGCTGGAGGATGGTGGATTGATGATCCAACGAGTTCGCTCGGGTCAGTAGGTCGGGAGACTTCTCTTCGCTATCGTTTCTCGTTCAACGCACACACGCGCACACACATTGGGTGGAAATTTTGAGAAGCGCGCTATTATCAACGGACGTTGCGCCGCGATCGCAGGAGATCGCCAACGGGCAATGACGATCGCGCGAGTACGAACGAATTTTGCTGCGTCACGTTTCGACGCTGGCAGCTCAGTTTTTCTTCTCGTTTTTTTCGTCTTCGCCCCTGGCAACCGGAGGCAAACTTGCGCAATCACAAGCATCGCGGCGTCACGTACATCGTAATCGAAACCAACGATTAGCGTCCATTACCAAGTGGACACACCGTACATGTGTACTCTACGCCTACTTTTTCGCGGCGGAGTGGGGGTAATTGCCACACTTCCGGCGGGCAATCGTCGCTTTTTCTACGAAGACGGGTGAACGGGAAAGAGAGAATAAAATCAAATTGAAACACATGTGCGCATAAACTTTTATACGCGCTGGGGAACAAAGGTCGGAATCCTTTTTCGAGGTTATGTTGATCTCGATCCTCGTTAAGAGCGTGTGCAAGGTCGACATAACCTCACAAATTTTTTACGAAGTTTTCAGGGTGGATTGTTGTGATTTTTGGGAAGAACGCAGCATGAAGGCGCCCCGTTGGAAAAAGAGACAATTTTGATAAATTTATCATTAAGGGGGAAGCTGATTTTCATGCTTTTTTTAAGGACAGATTTACTCACCTTTTTGAGACACTGTTTTTTACTACTTTTGGCTGTTACATGGTATTTTTTTAGGCCTTAGGCCACAGTAACGGGTCTATAATAATGTGCGAATTTAACTTTTTTTTCGCACGAAAAAGTGATTCACTCATAAAGGTAATTACACATCTATTTAGTATGAATATCAAGCTGTTAGAATTTTTTTTCCGTGTATAAAATGGCCGACTACTCGAAACTTCTCGAAACAGCTTTTTTCCAATTGGCGTGACAAATAACTTCAACAATTTTCACTCGATTTACTTCGAATTTAAAAGTTATGTTCCTAATTGCATTTCGCAGAGAAGTACGTACGGAATTTCTGGTTAATCGAAAATGTTTCATTTCATGAGCAGTTTATGAGCAGTTATAACGAAATTTTTCACTGAAAATTCATTTCTTAAGATCAAATACCTACAACTTTTGCATAAAACAATACTTTTTAAATTCCGTACGTACTTCTCCAAGTATTTTAACGCGATCCTCTAGTTTCTCGGCTGTTTTTTTATGGCTTTTTCAATAATTTTTTACGGGCAAAGCATCGAAATAATCAATCTCATTGTATTTGCATAATCATTATTAACATTTAAATAAGCTTTACAAATTTTTTGAAGTCAAAATATATAATAGAATAAAAGTTATAGTGGCCGACAGGAAGACATCAAGTAAAAGAGGTGCTTGACGGTGACCAAGATTGCGGCTGTTCTGTTTAGCTGAAATCAAAAAACCAAACGGCATTTTAATCTTCATATTTAAGACTAGCGATTGAACTATAGTGAATTCTAAATTACAAAAATTGACTTTTTATACACTTTTGAAAATTACATTCTATTTTTTACTCATTTTTTCTTAAGTTTTTCGCTCGTACAAAAAAAAACTATCGAAGCAATCATGATAATCCTAGTTCAATCGCTGGCTTGTAACATATTAAAGATGCTGTATAAATTTGAACAAGATCGGTGCAGTAGTTTCTGAAATATCGTGCTCACCGTTTCGAAAAATGGTGTTTCAAGAAAAACGCGTTTGAAAGTATACCTGCTCCGTATACCTGCTCCGTTCCAGGGCCGTAACTTGTGAACCACTTCGAATATCGAAAAATCCTTTGGCACACATTTTCTACACATGTTGTAGATGTGATTTATGAAGAAAAAAAATCGTTTTTTTCGACCCGAGAAACTAGAGGACCGCCTTAATGTAGATTGACGAAAATTTTTGTTTTTTGTTCTAGGTAAAAAAATTGTGGATGCTAAATGTCACGCCGCGGGGCGCCTAAAAAAAGATAACAAAATAAAATATTAGTAGTCGACCATTTTGTACATAAAAAAACATTCTGACAGCTGCTTATTCATACTAAATAGATGTGTAATTCATTTTATGAGTGAATCACTTTCTCACACGAAAAAAATGGTTAAATTCGCACATGATTTTATACCCGTTACTGTGGTCTAAGGCCTTAAATTAATCTTAAAAATGGCGAAGGTATGGCACGGTCGTCTATACGTGTTGCGGCGGATGTTGTCAGATGGCGCGACACGTAGCGTTGCCGGGATTAATTTAAAAAAAAAACCAACGAACTTTTTTCTTTCATTAAGGGGAGATATGCACCTAGGAGCTGGAAAAAAGTCATTTTTGTGAATTTTTTTAAGGAAAACTATTTGAAATTTCGGATTGGGGTTTTAATCTTATATCTTAGATCTAAAAGTATATACATTCAAATATATGTTTAATTTTCTTTATTTAAAAATATCAAAAATATACAAGGATATTGTATGATACTTGGAGCGTCGTAAAAAAATCTGCGTATGCGGCACCCACTGGCGTTTCTTCAAAAATCATCTGAAAAAAAAAACCAAAAAGATTATTAAATTGGATACTATAATCTAGTACTTGTCATAGCCGATTTTGAAAATATCGATTTATGACAAAATGGCGGACGTCTGAACATAGTGATTTTTGGGCCAAAAATTAGTTATTATTTTGCCTTTAAAACAAAAACTAAGCACGGAAAAAAAAATCCTATGACAAGTACTAGATAACGGTGTATGGAATAACCACAAAAAACCTCAAGGCAATCGGTTCATTGGTTTTCGAGAAATTTTGGGTACCGATTTGAAAAACGTGGTTTTGAGAAAAACGCGTTTGAAAATTTGGGAATGAATAAATCATGAAATTTGTCAACGTACATGGAATCATCGGTACCAGGCCCATAGTGTAGGCCTTCTACGGTCGACGGAATGTTCATAGCTTCTAAATCCTCGACCTCGACCATCTAGGTGTATATCTCCCGTTAGCACTCACACGCAGAATATGAACCGAGAAAACGTGAGAAATGATGGAAATCGATGAAATGGAACACTGAAAGAAAAATATTGAATTAAAAAAAAAAACCCGTGCGGAAAACTGATAGGGCATCCCTAATAAAAATAAGGGCCTTTCAGGGCTTCCCTAGTGCTTTCCCTAGTAGGGATTTCCACAATGGGCCCAGACTTGGCCATTATCGGGATAAACTTGTAGGGATTTCCACAATAGGCCCCGACTTGGCCATCATGGGGATAAACCTGTAGGGATTTCCACAATAGGACCCGACTTGGCCACTATAGCTATAAACCTGTAGGGATTTCCACAATAGGCCCAGACTTGGTCAGTATAGGGATAAACAAGTAGGGATTTCCACAATACGTCCAGATCTGACTATCCCGAGCAGAAATTTGTTCAGGGTGAAATCCGGACCGGATCAGGCTGCCACAATAGCAAATCCGGGCCGAGTCAGGCAAATTTAGTCCGGCCCTGATCAGGGATGTAACGCTTTTGCAAATTCAGGTCCGGATCAGGCACCTTATCAGGCTCTGATCAGGCGCTTCATCAGGCCCGGATCAAGCAACTTATCTTGTTGCGGATTACGAAATCTATGTATACTTATCCATGCGAGTCGGCAACGTTCAACATGTGGCAAGTAAAAAAACGGAAACAATTAAAACATGCTCACTGGTATCTGTCGATCGGAAAATGGTGTGTTTGGATACGAGCAACAACGACACGGAAGAAAAGATCTGCGTGATGTCTCTTCTCCACTGATAACAGAAAAAAAATACGAGCTTCGTTTCGCATTAAATATATTACAAAATATAAAATTTAAGAGAATAAAAATACGTATATATTTAAAAAAATGCCTTTCTAGACTGACTGTATGGTTGTGCATTACAATCAATCGTAAAAAATTGATTAAATTGTTCTTTAAACTAATAGTAATCTCTATTTTATCATTTTATTGCCAATATTTTAGCTTGTCCGGCGCAAATCAGGAGTGCCTGGTCAGGGCGCCTTATTAATGCCTGATAAGGCTCCTATCCGGCGCAAATCAGGCGGGCCTGATCGGGGCGCCTTATTAATGCCTGATAAGGCTCCTATCCGGCGCAAATCAAGCGTGCCTGATCAGGGCGTTTTATTGATCCCTGCTCAGGCCCCTATCTGGCTCAAAGAAGGCGTGCCTGATCAGGGCGCCTTATTGATCCCTGATCCGGCCCTGATGGATCCTCAGGCAGCCGGATTAGATTTCTGCTCGGGATTTTAGCGATAAACCAGTATAAATAGCTTAGGCTACATGGTTGATGGTATTTCAATTATTCAAATCGATTATATACATCGATCGAATAATAATATCGAACGCAAATTGGGAAAAAGCGTAAGGGCATTGGCAAATAAAAAATCAACGATGAACACAAATATGCAGACAAACATCGGACAGTATTTATTTATCAAATTAAAGAAACCTTTTACATAGATACAAACAATTACTCATGGTTTCACTCATACATGGAGTAATGCTAGCGCATAAGTGTGAACAGTCCCAACCGGTTTTCTCGACATTTTTATAGCAACTAATTTACGCTCAATACTCATCATAGGGAAAATTATTTCTTCTGAAGACTTCGCTGATATTTCCCATTCATAAACTTTATCTGAATGTGTAGGATAAGTAAATAAATTGGTCTTTGTTTTCCAGATCTTTCCCTCAATGGAAATAGATTCTAGTGATTCAGTAGACCCACATATATTTTTTTCATTTCTACTACACATCCATTCCTTAGAATGGATTATTTTTTGTATTAATTTTGTCATGGCAGTTTGTCATAAAGGCTCACATGCAACTACGCAATCGCATTTCTACGCGCGCACACATACATACACATGTACTCACGCCCACACCTATGCGCATGAACAATTACATAAAAACAAATACAGATATACCCTGACGCATTTAACATACACGTATATCCACTGATACGGATATTTAATGGCGCTGAAATGGTTATGATGAGGCGCCGTTGAGGCATTTTCAGGGCGCTAAAATGGTTTTGATGAGGCGCCATTGAGGCAACTTATAAGGCCCCGGTCGTTGCGCCTTTAATGGCCCTCGTTGACAAAGTGTGACCGGCCGCTAACGGCCCTCATGTGGCTTCCAGATTAGGGCCCGAATAAAGTTAGGGGAATATTATTGGGGCCCGATCACAGCCCCAACTCAATTTCCGCACGGGACTACGCTTCACGTGATGCATGTCATTTCAAAGAAAACCCTCTTCTTCGCGTGTAGAAATTCTCACGGACAGAATTATTAGTATTATTATTATTATCAATATGTGTTTATATGAGGAATACGATAAAAGAATTCCAAAGACGCATACGCTCTGAGGAATTTTTTGACGCCGCATGCGTGTCACACGTTGAAATAGCAGAGAGCAATATCTTTGTAAATCCCCCGGGTGTCTTGACTCGCGTTTCTTGCACAAAGAGCGATTCATCGTGGGCGGTAACACGCGCCGTAGAATGAGGAAAACACTTATTATTTCCTCGGTACAGTTTTAATGCGGTTATTTCTGCGCTCTCGTTCGTAACGTCCTCGCCTATACGATTATTATCGTTGAAATTTCACGTTCCGTATTTGTTAACCTCAATTACGTGTTTGATGACTTATATGTTCCTCACTCGAATAACTAATATTTACCTTTTGCGATCGTACGTAAGCTCCGGAAAGATTTCACGAGAAGGTAACAACCGTTGCCGAGTCAAATTATCGTCGGCACCTAACCACAGTCGCGTCCGTACAATTAGCAATTTAAAAAAACGTAAAAAACTTTGAAATTATAGGGTTGAAAACACATTTGTATGAAGAAAACAACGAATGACTTTTGTAGAGTTCTATTGAGGCCTCAGGCCACTCTAGAGGCCGAAAAAATAGGCTTTTTGGCAATTTTTTTTTCCAGAAAAACTAGAAAATAAATCGAGATTACAAAAAAGGGTGTTTATCATACATATCAGTGACTGTATACAATAATTTTTTTGAAGCGATTAATTTCAAAATGGCGGCTGTGCGGCGTTTACCTCAAAACTGCATTTTTTAAGTTCGCCGGAAACGTAACTGAGACAATTTTCAACCGATTCACTTGAAATGTTGAATATATCTTGAAAAATACATTGTCTATAGAAGTACGTAGGATTTTTTTTTATATTGCATAGTTCATTTGTTTTTAACAATTATCTGACGATTTTTTCGGCAAATTTTTGGAAAGTGAAAAATTTCGTCAGATAATTGTTAATAACAAATGAACTATGCCATATTTAAAAAAATCCTACGTACATCCATAGACAATGTATTTTTCAAGATACATTCAACATTTAAAGTGAATCGGTTGAAAATTGTCTGAGTTATGTTTCCGGCCAACTTAACGGAGACTTTGTCCTTGGAGTGCCATATTTCAGGTGTTTACATTTTATTTTTTTTAAAGGAAACGAGTAAAGCTTTTTGAGTGCGGTTTTTTTCTTGCTTTTATTCATGATATACAGAACGTTAAAAAAATGTTTTTTGAAAAAAAAAACCAAAATGGCGGCCGTTGCAGCTCCGCGAAAACAGGTCCTCAAATCGCGGGAGGTAAACGGCTGACATCACTGCCCCCTCTTTGTTGATCTGAAACACAAATTCAAAGCATATTATCAATCTGTGACCCTTTGGTCATGGAATGACGGATGGGTTTTTCGTTTAGTACAAATTTCGGAAAATGGCGGGAATTTAAAAAAAAATCGAATTTTCGCGTTTTTTTCGCATAAAAAGATAAATAATAAATGCAAAAATGTATCTATCGAAAAAACGATCCGTTATTCCGTGAAGACATATTTTCTGAGTATGCTCTCCAAATTTCAGGTCGATATGTTAATTACAGCGGTCAGGACAATGTCAGCCATTTTTAATAACGTGTTTTCGAGAAAAACGCGTTTAAAGTTTTGTAATGTGTTTACACAAATGTGTTTATAATTACCGCTAATCGACAATGCCTGGTCCATAGAGGCATCCCTCCTCTTCTTCTAGCTGCTCATGTTGAGCTCAAATTGATTTTTTGAAAATTTCAAGGACAAAGTCTCCCTTAAAAAATGCAGACTTGAGATAAACGCTGCACAGCCGCCTTTTTGAAATTAATCGCTTCAAAAAAATTATTGTATACAGTCACTGATATGTATGATAAACACCCTTTTTTGTAGTCTCGGTTTATTTTGTAGTTTTTCTGAGAAAAAAAAACCCAAAAAGTATATTTTTTCGGCCTGTAAAGTGGCCTAACCCCTTAAGAGTCTCATCGGCCAAAAATTGGTGGCCGATTGTGGCGGAAAAGCTTGCACATAGCACGGAAACATTTTGTCATTGGCGTCGAGATAAAAGTTAAGCGAGAATCTCACGAACAGTTTTCCCCTCCGTGTGTTTATTTCGCTCGTGTCATTTTTTATTTTATTTTATTTTTTCGAGCTTAATCACTTTGATCGATGTATCTTCAAGGTCACGTGTCCGATGCGGTATCGCAAAGGAGCGGCACACTCTAAAGTGCCGGGAATAAAAAAAATATTTTCTCGCGCCTCCCGATAACGATAAAACAAGATTAATCTCTCCTTCCGGAGCCCAAGAAGAAAGAGAAAAAATGTGAGCTCAGAATTGTCAGCGATTGATAATCGCTTGACAGATTCGACGATTTTTTTGTATTTTTGTCCTACGATAATCTGATTGTTAGCATATTATTTCTGAACTTCTAGTAAATCGTGCTTTTTTATGATTTTTTAAACAATTATTTCGCTGTTCTCTTTGAAATATTTATTCAGCGTGGAACGTCGTTTGTTGTATGCTTGCGATAAACTCAAAAAACGGGCGCATCCGCCTTGAGGGCTTTTCCCTTACAGTAATCCTCGAAATCTCCGGATGGTTTTGGGCTGATTGCCATTTGTATAGGTTCAGAGAAAGCGGTAAAGTGAGCAAAAATGTAAAACTAACTTCGAGCGATTTTCTAACGTCATTTTTCACCGTCTACGGGAAACGCTGGGGTATCAAGAGTGGGGAGCGTGCGCGAAGAGCCGCATAAAGAGGAGACGGCGAGAACGCTATACCTATACTGTCGACGTCGCTTTCTTTGCGCACGCCTCATCGTCAGTATTCGGGATAAGGCGAAATCTACCCACTGAAGTATCCCGAGCAATTTCGAAATTATATTTGTATGTAACAATCACATACAATAAACTTTAATTTACAACATGTACTAGAGTGATTTTCACACGCAATACGCTGTCTTTTCCGTCCTTAGTTTTCGCCCAGGAACGATCGACGGCCAAATGGGGGGGGGGGGGGGAGGTATGAAGATTCCTGAATATCGAAGTTCACTTTGCCGCGTAATTGGCCCGATAGGTCTCGTGCACGGGCGTGCATTGTCTGCTTGCGTCGCCAATCGATCGATCACTCATCGTTATTTCTCGATACCGCGCCGTGATCCAGTTTGCGAAATAATATCACCAAGATATATGACCATCATTTCTCGAGTCTGTTATCTTGTCTCGCGATCTGTTCCCTATACATATATCTATATATAATTATGTACGATGCGTCGTTAAGGGGGTAGGGGCGAAGAATTTTGGCTTGCCCTAATTGCGACTTTCAAATTGGCCTGTTTGCACTGAAGCGCGTGGGGAGGAGAGAAAGGGAGAGAGAGAGAGAGAGAGAGAGAGAGAGAGAGAGAGAGAGAGAGAGAAAGAGACTGGCAGTCGATCCAAGGTCAAGCAGTAGAAACATTAACAATGAAAAATACGATAAGCTTGGCCGAGCTTTATCGCAAATTTTTTGCCTCGTTCTAATTATGCTAGTTTTACCCTCGATTTATTTTTCCGTATTCCCTTTCAGAAATATAATAATGAATAAATTTTATTATATTAATTACAATTGTTACTGATAAAAAATTATTTTGAAAACGTTATCAATAATCAAGTAATAATATTTTTATAATCACAATAATTATCATGTGACGATTACAATTATTATTATATAATAATTATAATGATATAATAATAATAACAATTATCATCGTTGTTATCGATAAAACTATTATTGTTGCTGTCGATATTTTTATTCCACTATTGCTCACGCGTGGCGAAAATCAATGCCACAGCATATGTACATTCGAAAATATAAACTGCAGTTTCCTCCATATTTCACCCAGTCATCGCGACTGCACGTGTCCCCGAAATTCAAACAGCTCCTAAATCACGGTAGAAAGCAATAAAGGTGCGATGGCTCGCGCCATCAACCAACGCGAAACACAGAAAAGAGAGAAAATGCAAAACATCCTCGCAATATTATAAATATACGATGAATTATAATTTGAAAAAAAAAAGATACACAATAATGTATCGACTAGCATATTAATTTATGTGTTTATCAATAATAATGCGTATATATTGATTTAATTTTTAAATTAAATATACAAATATATATATATTATATTATATATAAATATAAATTAAGGCGTTAGGCCACAGTAACGGGTATAAAATCATGTGCGAATTTAAGAATTATTTTTCATATGCAAAAGTGATTCACTCATAGAATTAATTACACATCTATTTAGTATGAGTATCAGGCTTAGGGTGATTCGTTTCAGGGCAACTTTTTTTTGACCCATCGTGCCCGAAAACCTTTAGTTGGTACCCAAAAACGAACTTTCGTGAAAGGGGGGTGCTGTCAAAAAATATTTAGAGGTCGCGAATCAAAATTGAAGGTTTCCCATTTGATTAACATTAAAAAAATGTTTTTCTCATTATTAGTGTTACCATTCCGCGAATTTTGATATCGCGATATTTTCCAAGTGGATTCTCATAGGAAATATGATACTCCACAATAAAGTTCATTGAGCCATGGCCGTAGATTCAACCGTTTCAGCGGCATCATTATTTCAAGTGAATATTGTGCGAAAGTATATATTCAAACGGCTGTAACGCCTAAGCTATTAGATATATCGAAAAAAAATTCAGATGAGAACTTTGTAGAGAAAGTAATTTTCTACAAAAAAGTCTCATAAGCCGAGCCCGAAAATTCAACTCTTCCTCAGCTACAGGTGGATGAAGTAAAATAAATAGATTTTTTTTGATTAAAAAAAATCTATTTATTTTACTTCTAAATATTATTTTACTTTTAAATATTATTTTACTTTTAAATATTTTAAATAGATTTTTTTTGTTTAAAAAAAATCTATTTATTTTACTTCATCCACCTGTAGCTGAGGAAGAGTTGAATTTTCGGGCTCGGCTTATAAGACTTTTTTGTAGAAAATTACTTTCTCTACAAAGTTCTCATCTGAATTTTTTTCGATATATCTAATAGCTTAGGCGTTACAGCCGTTTGAATAGATATTTTCATACAATATTCACTTGAAATAACGAAACCGCTGAAACGGTTGAATTTACGGACATGGCTCAATGAACTTTATTGTAAAGTATCATATTTCCTATGAGAACCCACTTGGAAAATATCGCGATATCAAAATTCGCGGAATGGTAACACTAATAATGAGAAAAACATTTTTTTCAATGTTATTCAAATGGGAAACCTTCAATTTTGATTCGCGACCTCTAAATATTTTTTGACAACACGAAACTTCGTTTTTGGGTACCAACTAAAGGTTTTCGGGCACGATGGGTCAAAAAAAAAGTTACCCTGAAACGAATCACCCTAATCAGGCTGTTAGAAATTTTTTTTTCGAAGTAAAAAATGGCCGACTACTTGAAACGTCACGAAACAGCTTTTTTCCAATTGGCGTGACAAATAACTTCAACAATTTTCACTCGACTTACTTCAAATTTAAAAGTTATGTTACTAATTGCATTTTGGAGAGACGTACGTACGCAATTTCTGATTAATCGAAAACTTTTCATTTTCATTCACTAAAATTTCATTTCTTAAGTTCAAATACCTACAACTTTTGAGTAAAACAATTTTTTTTAATTCCGTACGTACTTCTCTATGTATTCTAATGTAGATTGACGAGAATTTTTGTTTTTTTTCGTTATAGGTAAAAAAAATGCAGATGCTAAATGTACATCGAAAAAAAAAATATTATCTAACAGCTTGATATTCATACTAAATAGAAGTGTAATTAATTTTGTGAGTGAATCACTTTGTCATACGAAAAAAAATTGTTAAATTCGCACATGATTTTATACCCGTTACTGTGGTCTAACGCCTTAGTAATATTGCCGTAGATGTGTATTTACAATCCGTGATAAGTATATATTTATATTTCTTCTACGCGCTCGACTTATTTACGCGAGCGATGTTTCCGATGACGGAATCGAGGCTTAATTAATATCCCCGTTATTAAAAACGAATCATTCTGATTACGCTTATATATATACACATACCCACACACACACGCACACACACATGTACCGGGTGAGCCATTTTAATCTTACACCTAATTTATCTCGAAAAATACTGCTCCGATCAAGTGTTGAGTGTAATAAAACGTTTAGGGTTTAAAAGGGGACCATAAAGAAAAACAATCTTTTTTGGTCCAGAGTTCAAAATGGCGACGATGAGGTAGTAGTCTCGCCACAGTCACGTTGAAAAGTTTATTCACCGCTCAATCGACGAAAGCTTCGAAATATTGTGAAATATCATTATATTGTAGATTGTACGTCTTATCAGGATGTAAAAACTTATAAAGTAATGAAAAAAACACCCATTGTAATGTTTAGAGTTCCAAAAATCACAACGTTCCCTCTGAAATATTTTGAATATACAAATAAATTCACAGAAAAAAATTGTGAATATTCACAAAAAAATGTGAATATCTACAAAAAATCCTGTGAATTACACAGAAATCACATCAAAATCTGTGAATGAAAATGTATTCACAAAAAATTGTAAATACAAAAACATTCACAAAATAAGTTGTGATTTTTTTTCGTATTTAAGACAAATTAAAATCAAATTCACAATGATTAGATTAAAATTTACACCAAAAGTGAGTTCTCACGTATTTTGAGAGATAACGTTGCATCGAGGCAAAGAAATTATTGCAGAAAAAGTTGTGAGTTTCAAATATTGGATTATAAATATGAAAACATTCACAAACCGAATTGTGAATTTCCTCAAGTTGAAGAAAATTAAAAACGAATGCACGAAAATTATATTAAAATTTACACCACAAGTGAGTCCTTGCGTATTTTGAGAGAAAACATTGTGTTGAACTCATCAAGTAAGAACTCACTTTTGGTGTAAATTTTAATCTAATCATTGTGAATTTGATTTTAATTTGTCTTAAAAACGAAAAAATTCACAACTTATTTTGTGAATTTTTTCGTATTTACAATTTTTTGTGAATACATTTACTCACAGATTTTTATGTGAATTTTTTTTAATTCACAGGATTTTTTGGGAATATTTACATTTTTTGTGAATTTATTTGTATGTTCAGAATATTTGTGAATACAATTGTATTTGTATGCATGCATGTGAATACAAATAAATTCGTATTCGTATTTATAAATAGAATTACGCCCAACTCTGATATATATATATATATATATATATATATATATATATATATATATATATATATATATCAGAGTTGGGCGTAATTCTATTTATAAATACGAATACGAATTTATTTGTATTCACAAATATTCTGAACATACAAATAAATTCACAAAAAATGCGAATATTTACAAAAATATTCACATTTTTGTTAATACGATATGTATATATATATATATATATATATATATATATATATATATATAAAAGAGTAAATATAAAAAATTTGCCGCGTCTCTAGATACATTTTCTAGCGATGAACGCGCCGAGCGCTTGCAGCGCCGCCAGATCGCCGGCTCTAGTCTGCTCCAGTAGCTTCGTGAAGCTAGCGTCGCTAGACATTTCTTAATTAAAGGCGTTACGCCACAGTAACGGGTATAAAATCATGTGCGAATTTAACAATTTTTTTTCGTATGAAAAAGTGATTCACTCATAAAATTAATTGCACGTCTATTTAGTATGAATATAAAGCTGTTAGAAAATATATATATTTTTTTTCGACGTACAAAATGGCCGACTACTAATATTTTCTTTTATTATCTTTTTTTCAGGCGTTCCGCGGCGTGACATTTAGCATCCACATTTTTTTACCTAGAACAAAAAACAAAAATTCTCGTCAATCGACATTAGAATACCTAGAGAAGTACGTACGGAATTAAAAAAATTTTGTTTTATTCGAATGTTGTATGTGCTTGAACTTAAGAAATGAATTTTTGGTGAAAAATTTCGTTATAACTGCTCATGAACTGCTCATAAAATGAAAAGTTTTCGATTTATCAGAAATTCCGTGCGTACTTCTCTGCGAAATGCCATTAGGAACATAGCTTTTAAAATTGAAGTAAGTCGAGTGAAAATTATTGAAGTTATTTGTCACGCCAATTTGTGAAAAGCTGTTTCGAGAAGTTTCGAGTAGTCGGCCATTTTGTACATCGACAAAACTCTATATATATATATATATATTTTCTAACAGTTTGACATTCATACTGAATAGATGTGTAATTAATTTTATGAGTGAATCACTTTTTCATACGAAAAAAATTGTTAAATTCGCACATCATTTTACATCCGTTACTGTGGCCTAACCTCTTAAAACGCTATATCTCTGAAACTACACAGTCAAAATTCATTATTTTTGTTTACCCACTTCATCATATATTCCTCTGTATTCGCGATTTTTTAAAGAAAAATCTGTAAAAAAGTTTCGACGTTATTGCATGCAATGTGAAGTTTGCCACCGTTCCCCATAACGACACGTGTAAAACGGTGCAATCTTTGATTGCCAATATCTCTAGCGAGACTACTACCTCAAGACGGCCGACACGTTTCTTTTAAATGGGAACATGACTTTTTTCCACCAAACAATTTCACAGGTCAAACCTCGCAACTTTCGTAGGAATTTTTTTTTCCCTAGTGTAAGTGTGTGTGGGTGTGCTCGAACAAATCCAAGTGTAAATATGTTGGTTAGTTTGTTTAGATTTGTTCGATAACGGAAGTGACGAGCCACAGAGACTCAATCTTCGTTTGGGTTATCGAACAAACCCAAACAAACTCGCACCCAGACTTTACCTCCTTGTGGTACATCCCGGACAGCGCTAGAGTAGTAAAAATGGCGTTCTAACCTAAAAATTATGAGCGTTATTAAAATAATGTCCCTACGAAAGTTGTTAGTTGTGGCCTGACAATTTTTTTTGCTGAAAAAAAGTCATTCGTCTGTTTTAGTAAAACATGTCGGCCGCCTTAACGTCGCCATTTTGAATTCTGGACTAACATTTTGTTTTAACGTCCCTCTGTGAACCTCAAAAGTTTTATTATACTCAATACTTGATCGGAGCAGTATTTTTCGAGATAAATTAGGTGTAGGATTATAATGGAACACCCGATATACATATATACACACATGCATATAGATATATAACATGCACTCGCGTTTTCTCGTACACCCACCGACAATTATCACACAAAAACCAATATTTGCACGTGCCACACTTTCGTGCAATAAAGCTATGAAAACTGTTTAATCTGTACAGTATTACGATAGCTGCGCACGTACAGGCGCACAAGCACGCACGCGCAGGCGGAAACACGAGGCATAGAAAATCTCTGAGACGCACGAGCACACAGATCCCGCGATCACGTAGCTCTCCTTCATGCCGGCAACCGTGCGCATGCAGTTGTACGCTTCGAGCGTCGATTTCGCAATAACGCGAGACTTTCGCAAGAAAGTCGTCGTCTAGCTGTACATACACGGGTGTACTTTGCACTTGCGTATATTCGACTTTGCCGTCATACACACTTGGATCGTGTCCACACAATCGTATTTATTTTTGGCTCTGTTTAGCGGCGCGTCGAACGTTCGCTCGGTCACACGCACGGACGATCACGACGACGTCGTGTGTGCGTTCGCACGAGTCAGACGCGCCGAGCGTATGATGTTCTTTTCCTGGTATCGGAAGGACGCTCGAGTGCCAGTGTCATTCTAATAATGGAAACGGAGTGAGAATTGATGCGCGCCAATCGCAATAACGTATAGAACGTCCGATTCATTCATGAAGGAGCGAGAGCGCGCCACAGCGTAGAAGAAACCAAGTGTGCGAAAAAAAATGTATTCGTTCCGTGCGATATCGTCCGGACTATTTTTGCACGTGGAAAATCGTCGTTAACATTACAGACAATGATTTTTACGCGCTATATGTTTGAGCAAATTCGGAGCCTCTCGAGACACCGTTTCGCTTTCGAAGGCGCGCGCTGCCTCGCGAGCGCACCGCTGTGACGGCGCTGCCGGCGATCACGTGGCCCGGCAGAGTCGAGCATTGGCCGGCGGCGCGGCGCGTGCGCGCCTGCAGGGTCACGCAGTGTTCGCGCGCACGCGTGCGCGCCTGCAGGGTCACGCAGTGTTCGCGCGCACGCGCCGTCGTGTCCGAAACTTCGGCATAATTTGCACTAGCGATAAGCGACTCTTGTTCGCACACTGTACAACTTTACATATGACAGCTCGTGAAGCTTCTCGGATAAGCATGCGTAGAGGCGAACGTGCGCGGAATTTTCGACAGGGATTAATGAGGACGGAGCTTGCTCGTGTGACTGCGACAGTGAAAGAGGCAGAGAGAGAGGGAGAACACTATCTCCCGGAGAGAGAAAGAGCGAGGAGTAGGATACCGGCTGAGAGGAAAAGAGAAAATAACTAAAAACATGCAGAGTAAGGTAGAGAGAGCTGGCCGAAGAATGCATGAACAAAATCAACGACAGAAAAACAGCGAAAGACCGAGAGAGAGAGAGAGAGAGAGAGAGAGAGAGAGAGAGGGCAATCGAAAATTTCGCACGCATGTTACAATAACAGCTAACACCCTCTCTTCTCCCACTTTCCTCCGCCCTTATCATTCTCCCTCTGCGTTTCGCCGCCGTTCCGCATTTACCCCGCGCGCGTAACCGCGCAATATCCTCCCCGTAATCGAGCTATCGGCATGTGCACCGCCGGCGCGAACGCACACGTCGCCAGCCCGCCGGTCACTAACACCCTCTCGTGTTGCCGTCCCGCGGCGCGCCTCCCCCCTCCGCGCGCCGCGCGCCCGTTGTTTGGAGTAGGGGGGCTTGGCCGAAGACGAGGCGAAAAAAGAAGCGAAGACGCGCGCGCGCGCGCGCAAGGCAGAAGGAAAAAGAAGAGTAGTTGCCGCACAAGTCGCAGCGCGCACGCACGGCCCGCGTTTAGTCTTCCGAATTTTCACTCTCCGCAGGGCCGGCTCGGCTTTTCCGTTTCACTCTCGTCGCGGCAATACTCGTTTCGCATCGTCGCGACATAAGAAGAATAAAAGAACAACGAACGAAAAACAGGAGCGCGCTTGTGGAAAACCGGAAACAGCGCGTAATCCACAGTGGAGTGCGCCCGTGTGTCTTTTATCAGCCCGCGCGATACTACGTGAACCATACCCTCGTAATATACTCACACACACACACGCATTTACACCTAAATTAACGTTTCAACATCGCAAAGTGCTGACACGATCGAACGGTAAGGCGAGCGCGGTGCAAGCAAAAAAGAAACCGTGAGATTCAAAGAGGAAGAAAAGAAGAACGAATGTCTTTCCTGCCGTCCTCGTGGAACATTCGTCGGAGAAGAACGAGAGTCAAATCCCGTTGTCGGAGGTAGTCTCGTCGCGACGCTCCAAATTTGTACATACAATAATAATAATATATACCAATATACCCAATATATATATATATATCCATAGATATATACATATAAATACTCTCGCTTTGTAAAAAAAAGGCGAAATAAAAGTTCGAAGGCGCGTACACGTGAACGACACAACGAGGAGCTCGAGAATAGCGTGTCGTCTGCTTCTTCGTCATCGCACCTCGTATACACACGCACACACATCGTTTCGCCTCGCGACAAACGCTCGAGTATACGTACACACGAAAAATTTTGCACCGGGAGCCAAATAAGCGCGAGGATAGCCTCGTCGAGAAGCCGCCTCGTGTAGCAACGGGAATCTTTGCTGCGATATATATATATATATACACATTCGCTGTACACACACGAGACGCAGCCTTAGACAAGTGCAGGAGAGATAGAGGAAGAGGAATACACTGCGGCATAACTCCTTTCGCAACTCTCTCGTCGTGATATAATAAATATATATATATATATATATATATACATATATAAATCGAGAGAGCGATAAATAGTTGCGATGAACGGACGGCAGCAACAGCAGCAGGCGACGAACGGCGAGAACCGGGGAAGAAATGGCCACGTGCTGGTGTGGGAACAGCCCGGACTCGAAGAGCCGGATAGGCGAAGACCGCACAAACAACGAGGTACGTCGATACAGCGCAGATAGCTCTTTCCTCTATATCTTTCGTATATATATAGAGTATTTCGTGTACTTTCGACAAACAAAAATGTGCGTGCCTGTTTTCGCGTACGTATATGTGTATATACGTATGTGCAAACGCTTATTAGCCTCGACGAGGCCTGCGACGTACTAAAAACTCGAGATAAATCTTTTTTCTTTGAAATTCTGCTTTTTTGGCAACGAGCTTACACGTGACGACATAAATTGGTGTAGAAGAGGTAGGCTTCTGGTTTTCTCTCGCTCTCTATCTCTCCCTTCCTCTCTCGTTTCTTCGAATGTCGCGTGTCGGAAGCATTCGCACGAAGATGATGAATGTTTTCGCGCGTCTGGACAGCGGTTGTGCTAGACACTGACATGCGTATATGTATATAGTGTGTAGATGTCACTAACGCGGTACTGATGGTGTCATTAATTTGAATGTGTCACCAGTGACGCGCTACTGGCTGCTGTCGCCAATTACAAGCTGCCAATAAAGCGATGAAAGCGCTGTGACTAATGCGATGGCGATGCTGCCGGCAAAGCAATGAAACTGCTGTCACTAATACAATAATGATGCTGTCACTAATTGCGAAGGTGTCACTAGCGCAATGAAGATGCTGTAAACCATCAGAAATCTGTCACTAATGCGATGCTAATGCTGTCACTAATTGCAAAGATAACGCAATGCCAGTGCTGTCACTAATCTCAGCGCTGCCACCGACGCGATACCGACGCTGTCACTAATTCAATGACAATTATGTCACTAACGTGACACTAATGCTGTCATTAATCGTGAAATTGTCACTAATGCAATGCCATGCGTCGCTGATGCAATTGCAATTCTGTCACTAACGCAATACTAATGCTGTCATCAGTCGTAAAGCTGTGACTAATTCAATGCCAATGCTGCCACTGATGCAATGAGAATTCCGTCGCTAACGTGATACTTAATGCTGCGACTAATCTCACAGCTGTCACTAACGCGATACCCATGCTGTCGCCAATGCAATGACAATGCTGTCACTGATGAGAAATCTGCCAATGAAGCGACACTAACGCGATACCAATGCTTTCTCGCAATAGAATACTAGTGCAGTCACTAGCGTGATGCCAATTTTTGTCACCAATTGTAAAGCTGTCATTGATGTAACGCCAATTCTGTCGCTAATCGTAAAGGTGTCACTAATGCACGACCAATGCTGCTCCCGACGTCAAAACTGTCACTAACGCGATACCAATGCTGTCATTACAATCACAAAGTCGTCACTAATCGCGAAGCTGTCACTAACGCGATAACAATGCTGTCACTACAATCGCAAGACTGTCACTAACGCGATACCAATGGTGTAATTAAAGTTCCGAAGCTGTTATTAGAATCCCAATGCTTTCACTAATCGCAAAGCTGTCACTATAGTGATGAAAATGTCATTAAATTCCCTTCATTAAAATCCCAAAGATGTCACTAACGCGATATCAACGCTGTCATTGAAACACCAAAGCTGTCATAAAAATTTCAAAGCCGTCACTAATCGCAAAGCTGTCACTAACGTGATAACAATGCTGCCGTTACAATCTCGAAGCTGTCACTAACGCGATATCAACGCTGTCATTGAAACACCAAAGCTGTCGTTAAAATCCCAAAGCTCTCACTAATCGCAAAGCTGTCACTAACGCGATAACAATGCTGCCATTACAATCTCAAAGCTGTCACTAACGCTATATCAACGCTGTCATTGAAACACCAAAGCTGTCGTTAAAATCTCAAAGCTGTCACTAATCGCAAGGCTGTCACTAACGCGATAACAATGCTGCCATTACAATCTCAAAGCTGTCACTAACGCGATATCAACGCTGTCATTGAAACACCAAAGCTGTCGTTAAAATCTCAGAGCTGTCACTAATCGCAAGGCTGTCACTAACGCGATAACAATGCTGCCATTACAATCTCAAGGCTGTCACTAACGCGATATCAACGGTGTCATTGAAACACCAAAGCTGTCGTTAAAATCTCAAAGCTGTCACTAATCGCAAAGCTGTCACTAACGCGATAACAATGCTGCCATCACAATCTCAAAGCTGTCACTAACGCGATAACAATGCTGCCATCACAATCTCAAAGCTGTCACTAACGCGATATCACAACGCTGTCATAAAAATTGCAAAGCCATCATTAATCGCAAAGCTGTCACTAACGTGATAACAATGCTGCCATTACAATCTCAAAGCTGTCACTAACGCGATATCAACGCTGTCATTGAAACACCAAAGCCGTCGTTAAAATCTCAAAGCAGTCACTAATCGCAAAGCTGTCACTAACGCGATAACAATGCTGCCATTACAATCTCAAAGCTGTCACTAACGCGATATCAACGCTGTCATTAAAACTCCAAAGCTGTCGCTATCACTTGTTCAGTGTTTCGGGCGGCAGTGACGATCGTTGCTGTGACCACCGGTACAACGTATCGCGCCGACCGCCCTCGCTATGACAGTGTCCATCTTGAGCGTGCTCCATACCGATCGCTAGTGTCCATTGGTGCGTCCAGTGCTTATTCGAGTATTTCAGTGTTCGCATACACGGAACATTTGAGCGTCGAGCAAACGAGCCGTTCGTATTGTCACCATTACCGAGTAACGTCACCGACGCTCGTTTAATTGCGCCAAGTCGCACAATCGCACGCAACAATGCTGACAATCGCACAAATTCCCTCCGGTCAAAGTTTACCAACGTCGATGACGACCAGTGCGCTCATTCAAATCGACGAAATCACATCTGCACAATTGACGCGAAATTGTTTGCATCGCGGCAAAAAGAAAAAGTCGACCTGACGTCTGTGCGCGGTTTCGCGCGGGTATTATTAGCGCGTAATTTAATCTCTTTATAGCTCGTTCGTTCAGCTATACTGTCGTATCTTTGTTCTTTACTCGCGTTTTGGCCTATGTCCGAATTGACGGACAACCGGAAGTGGCCCGAAAGAGCCACACCCCGATGAACTCCGTTTCTCGTGTTGTTTCGCAGTTATTTTTTTTTTTCATCGGGGAAACGAGAAGATTTGCGGTGGCGTTTCTCGCGCCCCTGGCAGCGACTCACCGGTAGACCATGAACACACGAGCACGTGCACGCGCTCGACCGGTCACGTGCTCGCTACTGCCCGGCCGGCGAGCTCTCCCCCCCCCCCCCATGTCACTCTTGTGCCTCGCTGGGGTCGCTCTTTCTATATATATATATATATATATATATATATATATATATATATATATGCAGCGAGCCACTGGAAATTCTTTCGAAGGACTCGAACGATCCCAAACCACGAGCAAGTGCTCCGCAAGGACGACAAGAAGAGCTGTGCTAAAAACTCGGCCCTTCTTTCCTTCCTTTTATCTCTGTTTTCCTTCTGGTCCCCTTCGCCCCCTACCCCTTCGTACCCACGTCTTCCACAACACACACACACATTTGAGAGCTTTTCAAGGTGAATAATGGAGCCCTTGAAAAGAATGTTTTTCGCCATTCACTTCCCGGGAAGGGATCGCCAGACCCTATTATGCACATTTTAACGAGCAGGTAGTCCCGCGGAGATCTTTTTACATCGCGGTCCATACGTAGACAAAGAGCGCACTTGACAGAGCCGACTCGTATACAGTTCTTTATGCGATGTAAAAAGACCCTGGGCCCAGCGTCACGTGGCCTAGGCCCAAAGTTTTTCGTCGGACGCCTCCCCCCCTGCAGAATTTTTTCTTCGCGCTTTCTGTTACCGGAAAGGGATTTTCGGACTGGCTGAATGTTGCAGATGGATGAATAAAATCTTCGACTTGGAGAATGAAAATTGGAGTTTTCGGTCGTTGGAGTGAGAGTAGAGAGATGAAGATTTTAATTGTCAGTGTGAGAATTAAAATGTGAAAATTATAAAAATTAAAGTAATAGGGAGAGAAAATAAAAATTATCGATAAAAATAAGATCGTAGAGAGAGATAGAGAGAGAAATCTTAATTGTCATTGTGAGAATGTATGGTTAAAAATTATAATTGATATAATACATTGTAATAAAGAAATTCGAATAATTTGAGTAGATAACATTGTTTTTCATTTAAAAAAAATGTAAATGAGAAGGAAAAAAGGAAGAGTACAAAATTTAAGAGAAAGAAAGAGAAAGGGAATTCGATTGCGTCGCTGTGGAGTGCGCAATTTTTAATAATAATTCATATAATGAATTGTAATTTAAAAAATCCGAATAATTGGAGTAGATAAAAAAAATATTATTAAAGAAAAGGGAATTAGAAGGAAAAAATGGAAGACTATAAAATTTAAGAGAAAGAGCGAGTGAGGGTATTCGATTACGTCAACGCGAAAGATGCGCAGTTTTGATTGAGAAATTGATACAATAAATAATAATTAAGTCATTCGAACAATTTGAGTAAATAATAATTTCCAAAAATAAAATATAACGATAATAGCGAGCTTCTCATTTCTTTTTCATTTTATACAAGAGAATTACTTTTTACTCCCATTATTTGGGAAAAAAATAGAAGGCCGCATTCAAAAGAGAGAGGAAGGGGGGACGACCACAATTTACTCAAGCTTAAGATTTATTGATGTGCACTGAGGAAAAGTTACGCATCTTTGCACTCGAGTATTAAGGGGCTATACCACCGAGTCGGTCCACCGACTTCAAAAATAGTGTTTTGAGAAAAATGCGATATACCCGCGTTGCTCCCGGGGGGAATTCCCAAAAACTCTTTCTCCTGGACTTTTACTCCGATTTACTTACAACTTCGGGAGAATATTCTAAACATATTGTACTATCGGATAATAAAAATAATAATTTAATGGATTTTTAAAATTTTTGCAACCCACGTAACCCCTTAAGAGACAATGATGAGTCGGCGCCATTTTTTATCGAGGCCTCCCGTTATCGGCCCATAGGCTTGAAGATTTGCATCGTTGTGACGCAACGATGTTTCAGCTCCTTTTTTTTTGTTGGTATCGGAAATCATATTTTGTCGATTTGGCGTGTAGATTTCTGAATAAGGAGGCTAAAAGGTGATCGCGTGATTTTCATAGCCCAAATCTGTTAAACAAAATTTCGGAAATTCAGGGAAAAAAAATGTCGTTACATTCCAACGATCCAGACTTCAGCATCATAACGGACTTGCAAATTCTGGAAAATAGTTTTTTTCTCATTTTGCACCGTCGAGACGATTTTTACTTCTCTTTCTCGCTCTAAAAAACTTCCTCCAATGTTCACAAAAAATTACCGTGAAAAAACTCAATTTTTCCCTAATAAAAATAACGATAAAAAAAATTTTAACCGTAAAAAATGTATCTCAAGAGAAAAAAAACATCACCAAAAACCTCATTATTAAGAAGGTTAGAGCGTTAGCCACAATCCAAAATAGAATAAAAATATATGCTGTCGTTTAGACTATACTGTGTCTTTACGAAGTTTTTAAAATTTTTTTTCCCACGAAGCACCAGAGATAAAAAAAATTGTTCGATGTATGTAACTTTAGCACCAAGGGTATTTAGTACCAAGATAAATCATTTCTAACAAACGGATTAACGCGGTCCTCTAGTTTCTCGGCTGTTTTTTTACGGCTTTTTCAATAATTTTTTACGGGCAAAGCATCGAAATAATCAATCTCATTGTTTTTGCATAATCTTTATTAACATTTAAAAAAGCTTTACAAATTTTTTGAAGTCAAAATATATAATAGAATAAAGGTTATAGTGGCCGACAGGAAGACATCAAGTAAAAGAGGTGCTTGACGGTGACCAAGATTGCGGCTGTTCTGCTTATCTGAAATCAAAAAACCAAACGGCATTTTAATCTTCATATTTAAGACTAGCGATTGAACTAGAGTGAATTCTAAATTACAAAAATTGACTTTTTTATACACTTTTGAAAATTACATTCTATTTTTTACTCATTTTTTCTTAAGTTTTTCGCTCGTACAAAAAAAACTATCGAAGCAATCATGATAATCCTAGTTCACTCGCTGGCTTATAACATATTAAAGATGCTGTATAAATTTGAACAAGATCGGTGCAGTAGTTTCTGAAATATCGTGGTCACCGTTTCGAAAAATGGTGTTTCGAGAAAAACGCGTTTGAAAGTATACCTGCTCCGTATACCTGCTCCGTTCCAGGGCCGTAACTTGTGAACCACTTCGAATATCGAAAAATCCTTTGGCACACATTTTCTACACATGTTGTAGATGTGATTTATAAAGAAAAAAAATCGATTTTTTCGACCCGAGAAACTAGAGGACCGCCTTAACGCAAACTGAACCTTCGTAAACATTTGGAAAAGAAAAAACCCCATTTTGCTCATCGTAGACCATATATATTCAATATTGAACCAACACTTGATATTAATTAATGGCAATGATAAATAATCTCGTGTCATGAATATAAACGGGCATAATTATAAATGACTCAAACGTTCATTCTGAGTTGTATAAAACATTCGCTGACGCAGTTCTTTTTTCATAATAGTCATCGATAATGTTATACTTTTATTTGAGGCGAGAAATCCCTTTAGGAGCGTGACAAATAGGTATTTTTCGGGAATTTTTTTAGAGGGGATAAAATAATCCCACAATTTTCAAATTTGCACATGAGTTCATTATAACTGTCAAGATTGAAAAAAAAAATTTTTTTTTTTGGGATGACCAACAAAATGGCGGCGTTATTAAGGGTCTTCGGACGCCTGTTTTCTGCGACATCGAAAAGTGCTGCAGTTGTCACTCTTTTTCTGTTGATCTGAAAATGATTTAATAAGTGTCATTCGTTTACTGACATATTAAGGGGAAGGATATACCTAAAAAATGACGAAAAAGTGCAAAATTGAAAATTTGGGAGCCTTTTTTACTTCAAAGTTCGAATTTACGACAATTTTTTCGACATATTTGACCCCAACAAAATTATTTATTTACACGCTACCTTTCAAACTTTAGGTATATCCTTCCGATAATATTACTGAGACTAACATCTCAAAATTTCATCCAAATCGGTCGATAACTTTTTGAGCTACAACACGAGCAGTTTTTGAAAAAGTAGTTTCGAGATAATCGCGTTTAACGGAGACTTTGTCCTTGGAGTGCCATATTTCAGGTGTTTACATTTTTTTTTTTTAAGGAAACGAGTAAAGCTTTTTGAGTGCGGTTTTTGCTGCTGCTTTATAAAAATATCGCCATCTTTGTCGGACCCCCTTCGGCATGTGCTTTGCGGTGACAATCGTAAAATTTTACTGGCTCATCTGAAATAAAAAAACCAAAAAAAAAAACATCATTAGTTCAATAATAAATCTAGTCCTTAATCGAAGTTTTTTTTAAATTAACAAAATGGCGGCTTTCGACACTTTCGATTTTCGGCCAAAAAATCGCTCGTTTATTGTTTAAAAAAATAGAAATTTTCAACAAAAATGAAAACCCTTCGATTAAGGACTAGTTTTCAATGCTATCAATAACACACCAAATTTCATCGAAATCCATCGAGTGGTTTTTGAATAATAGTGGTCACCGACTTCAAAAACATAGTTTCGAGAAAAACGCGTTTGAAGTTTTTCGATGTGGATACGGTATTATATGTTCGTAAAATTTTGAGCTCGATGGATGAGGCCAAACTTTTTTTTATGTATTTTGATCCGCTGAATCCGAATATCGCAATTTTTTGCCGAAAAGTCGAGCATTCAATTGTTTATAGCCAATTGTTAAAACGATTTTTCAAAAAATTAAAGTTTTTCGGGATGAATTATATTTTTAAAACATTTTGGGCAATTTAAAAACGAAAGTATTCTTTATAAAATTTTGCCAAAGTTCATAGTTTTTGAGTAATACATTTTTGAAAATTTCCGAAAGAGTTTTCCAATTTTATACTTTATTTATGTATAGAAATGCTAATTAAAAAATGACTTACATCGAATCGTCAATTCCTGGCCCATACAATAGGGCTTCTGCCGATGTGGAAGCTTCCAAAATATCAATTTTTTGTTGTCTTCGAAGCATTCTGCCCTCCCGGGTATTATCGTCACCCCTTAAGCATATGCGTTCCTGCTTGCCGCCTGACCCACGAAGACCCTGAGCAGCCTTATCAAGTTGCAAGTAACACAAACACACACAGCAAATTTTTAGTTTCTTATTTACGTAATAAAAATATCAAAATGCACAATTTCGCTCTTTATTTGTATATTTTATGAAAAATTAGCATCTACAGAATTAATCTACACCTCGTATGCATTTTTTTAAATGCACAAACAAAAATTCACAATCCGTCGTTTGATTTAACTGGACTGCTTCAACCTCCTCAAGGGGTTACCCCCACTTGCGATTTTGAAAAAATCGATTTTATTTTATTGCATTTTTTTGAAGTGCAGTTTTTTTTTATGCCCGGAATAGATGACTCTATGTAAGTTAACAAAAAAAAATATTTTCTTCGTGTAAACTGAAATTGAAACTTTAAACGCGTTTTTCTCAAAATGGCATTTCCGAAGTCGGTGACCAAGATTACTCGAACACTAATGAACCGATCTTCTTGAAATTTTGCAGGCTTATTTAATACATAAAAATGTGATCTTTAATCGTTCGATTTTTTTTTTCGAAAAAAATGGCCGTTTTATAGCCAAAAAACGGCCGTTTTTTTTTTCGTTAAAATCGAACCATTAACTTTGACTGTCCGCCATTTTGTGAAAAATGAATATTTTTTAAAATCCTTCGATTAAAGACTAGTTTATACTTATATTTGACTAAATCCATCCGCATTTTTTGTTCAGATGATCCACTTCGCCGCAATGTTGGTCACCGCAAACCGTGTATATACCCGAGTCGAAATTTTTAGCCTCCTCTGAACCCTCGCAGGACCCATTTCTTTTGTAATACATAAGCCGCCAGCCTCCGTTGAACCTACGAAACCTCATTTGTCGAGTTCAGTGCCATGAAGAGACCTCCTCTTGGCCCAGGGTAGCCTCTGCTAGACCTCCCAAACCTTCTCTCGACCCCCAGTTTCAGTGAAACGTGCAGAGCACAGGTCTCCTTAACCTGCTTTCAATCTCAAACTGTTGCCTCGACCCCACCTAACCTGCTTTCGGCCCAAATTCGATATCTCCTCCATCATCATTCCATTGTGACCTGATCGGTAACCCGTTCGATAACGAAAATAATACGAAATTAATAAAAATACATCGTCCCCTTATCAAATTAATAGTCCAATATTAATATGCGAAAACAATCAAATTTGCTCAATATCGATTTATTATTATTTTATAGGCAATTGATAAAAGAATGCTTGTGTATACAGTCTTACTCCAATTCTATCGGATTAATAGGCATTTTCCTGTGAGAAAAAATCTCACAGGAAAATTCTTTAAAAAATGCCAGTCTATCCAGTATAAGCTTACGCGACGTTTTTCGTTCTTGACATTTCTTCTTAAGCCCTCTAGTTCTTGAGTTACATTGCATTATCTAGAATTAGTCTTTTTAGCAAAAAATGAAATAACATTGCGAAAAAATCGTACTAAACTTTATAAAAAACGCAAATGAAGTTTCTGCTACCCCGTTTAAGTTCATCATGGATAAACGTAACAATTTTTTTTCCATAAGTCATGCGTTCAATTCTTGATGGTCGAAGAAAAGCCGAAAATCAGTCACGTATAAAAGTGCGTACCGGGGTCGAAAAGAAAATGATAAAAAAATATTTCAGAAAAGCAACATACAGCTGAATTTATTCCCGTCAAAACGCCGTTCGGTAAATTTGGTTATCTTTTTTTTACGAAGCTATGTGACTTTTAGTGCAGCAAGAAATATCGACTGGTGTATCCAAACATTTAAGCGACGGTATATATTATATAATACTTTATATATATATATATATATATATATATATATATATATATATATAATACTCGAAATATGTGGTTGCGTTAATATATTCGAATATACACTACCAGTCAAAAGTATTCGGACACTTCAGATAACTGCAAAACTTAATATCACTTTGGATCATTGCAAACTTATGGTAGAATAATAATTATTTTACGAAGATACTATAAAGCTCTGTGAAATTACTTAATCATATAGATCTTTATAGTATCTTCGTGAAATAATAAATGAAATGAATTATATTACTCTAACATTATTTGGCAATTATCCAGCGCTCAAAAGTTTTGCGATTATGTGGAGTGTCCGAAAACTTTTAGCTGGCAGTGTATATCTAAATAACATATAATGTTGATTTCTATATGGAACGATAGGGTGTTAATTATAGTCTATTTCATGTTCTGAAGGATTGAAATTGTCGGTTTAGAATTCAACCTCATTCGATTTTTTCTTTTTGTTTTTGTTCGTTTTGTTTTTTTTTGTTTATTCAATAATGAGTTGATAAATGGCGACGGCCGATTACCGTCGATTTCAAATAAAATGTTTGATTTTTCCTTGTTTTCATTTTTAGCACGTCGAAAATTAAAAAAATATTTCCACGTGTATGTATGAAGCATATTTTTATTTTTTCCCGCTAAATATTATGATATTAACTAACCGCGTCTATTTGATTTTTTTTAAATTTGTATTAACTAGATTTTTCATAGAACCAAATTTTTCCTATTGCATTCCATTATTAAAATGATTGATTTTAAAAATGTTTATTTAGAGAAAATCAATCTATTTAATACCGTCCAATAACTACATATTTTATTTGATCCTAATAAATCTGTGATTCGGTTTCATCAGTTTAACATTTTCATCTGTTCAAAAAAACAATTTAGTCAAGTTCACTGAATGGATCTAGTTATTTTTTTAAATTTACCTTAAATTGAATATTTGTAGAGTTAAGCATTTTTCTATTTGATTGAACTAATGGTCCATCTTTATTGCAACACTCATATCAAGGGGGCGGGGGGTAGTGAAGGTGGAGAGAGAGGAATTCACTACCCCCCGCCTATTATATATATATATATATATATATATATATATATATATATATATATATATATATATATATATATATATATATATATATATAAAATTCCTCTCTCTCCACCTTCACTACCCCCCGCCCCTTTGATATGAGTGTTACAATAAAGATAGACCATTAGTTCAATCAAATAGAAAAATGCTTAACTCTACAAATATTTTATTTAAGGTAAATTTAAAAAAAATAACTAGATCCATTCAGTGAACTTGACTAAATTGTTTTTTTGAACAGATGAAAATGTTAAACTGATGAAACCGAATCACAGATTTATTAGAATCAAATAAAATATGTAGTTATTGGACGATATTAAATAGATTGATTTTCTATAAATAAACATATACATACACACACACACACACACACACACACACACACGCGCGCGCGCGCGCGCGCGTGTGTGTGTGTTTGAAAAATCTATAGCTTATGTGATACAACAAATAGTTGGAGGTATTCATTTGGTCTCTTATGCCATATCAGCGACCAAAATGTTATAAGCACTCGGTAGCATAGGGGCAGCGGCGCGTAGTTATGAGTAGGTAGGACTAGGTTCAAATCGCATATAGGGCAAATATTTTCTTCGAAAAAAATCATTTCCAAAGGCCAGGGAATGACGAATTACGATGAAAAATCCTTGTAGTAAAGCTCTCAAATAATGCGTTCATTTTATTTTCGATTTATGAAATATTTTTTGCATATAGTACACTAAGCTTTACAGTGTACATTGTAAGCAAATGAAGATTAATTTGAATCTCATCTTTATTAACATATATAAATATATTTGAAAGAAATATGATCGTAGTAGGCTGGGAGACAAGGAAAAAAACCTATTTTATTTAAATAGATTCTATATAAATTAATTTTTTTGTTTAGCCGTGTACAGTAGGCCGAAAGGGGGGGCAGTAGGTTCTGCGGGAGCGCTCGAAGTAGGCCCACCTGAGGTTCCGTAGGTTCAATTGTGACCCTCCCTGACCTCCTTTGAGTCAAAAAGTCTACTTTCTGCCATGCCGGAGGTTCATCGGAGGCTCTAACGCATGGTACTTTCAAACATTGTACCCTCCTTTAGATACCCAATAACCCGCTCACGCCGATTTCTGCTCGCCTTCATTTTGTGGGTTGAACGCGGCTCGAAAATTTCGACTCGGGTAAAAACATTATTTCATTTACGGCCATTTGCCACTAAACAATGTAATATTTTTCAATAAAAAAATTACCGAAAGTTCTTCAAGATGTGTTCTTTAAGATGGTATATTGATCGATTAAAAAAGTTTTGTAGTTTTCTTTAAAAAAATTCATGAATTCCGTTTTTTTTGCGCTACAAGTGGGGGTAACGGCTTAAGGAAAGAAAGATTCTCGCAAAGACAAAAAGTTTGCGCAAAAACAAATTAAAGATTCGTCACGGGAGCAAAAAAAAAAAATTATCGCAAGATAAATCCTTCGCGATGAGTAAGCAAAAAATAAACTGTCCCGCATTCACGATACAATCTCGAATTACCCCGAAGCGCGCGGTGTATCGCTTTCCATTCGATAATAAACACGAATTTCTCGATCTATGACGTCACGCGAAGTTTCGCGGTTGCATTTGTCAGAGACGTATGTTCACGTGCGTGCGCGGGTCGAAAGATAATACCGCCGAGTTTGGTTTTCCCCTCCGCCCTTAGTTCTCCGCTTCTCGACTAACTTCGACCCCCCCCCCCCTCCCCCGCCGCTGTCAAGTGTTCTCCGTAATTTCGCAATTTTTATACGCCGCAATTGTTCGCTAGGCTATGCGTCACCAGTGGGAACGGTATCTTGTAATCATCGTCATTATTATGATGATGATTATAGCACCGGCGATCGATTTGTCATGCGGAATTGAGCTAGCGTACACTCGAGTAGACAGCTACGAGTTTGATCCATTTTTCCATTCTCTGTAAGGCAATGTCTGAGCGCAATCACACATTGAACATTCAACGGAAGTGCATAAGCTCCGGGTTACAGGCACCTGAAAGCGGAATGTGCTAAAGATCACTCTAAATTAAAATTGAAGGAAAAACAAAACGACATTCTTCGCCTGGCAACGTAGAAAACTGCAGACCCAGAAAAAAAATGTTGAAGATTGCATCGTTGAATGGGAAAGGGAATTTTTCGTTATTTGTTCATTTCTTAACTTTTATCAGTACCTCAGTAGTCTTTGGTGGAGGTTTGGGCTGCGGATACCCAATAAGGTGCTTAAAAAATATTTCAATGACCTTTGTAGATGTGGCAAAAAATTGGGTAGCAGAAAAGGAAATCTTGTTGCACTCTTGTTGCAATTTTTATATTATTCATTTTCCAATTGAGCAAAGAGGCGAATAATTTATTTTATTTATTTATTTAAACGCAAAAGGCATAAAAAAGGTAAAAAATTGGGATTTCGGACTTTTCAACAAGGAATTGTAATTAAAGCGCATACGAAAAGACTTTGTACGTGAAAATTCAAGACTTTGTTCGTTGACATTCGATGATTTACACGTGTCGGGATGATATTTATCGTAGAAACAGGGGAAACAATAATTATTTCTGCATCTAGCACACGTTACAAACGCCGCATTTTTACAACCACATCGTTGTTTCAACGTCTCCATAGAAAAACATACTTGATTGACATTCATAAAGCATTCTCTCTCGTCGCAAAGTTTAGGAGCGAACCACATGTTACCGAATATTGGCGCGGATAATTGATGATGAACAATCGAATGTATTTTTACGCAGTCTTCTCGGGAAGTTATTTCTTTTTCTTGCTCGATGAGATAAGAGCAATTTTGTATTTTTTTAATAAAGTTTTTAACCTGACGATAAAAATATACATCGCAGGGTTGCACCAGTGGAGTACATTTAGGGGGAATTACTTTGATGCTGCACGTTGGCAATCCTTCTTCATCTTGGAAGAGTTCGTCGTATAATTGCGGATTTGTTTGTCCTCCCCACGAGTCAATCAACAACTCCAAATTTTCTACGCTTATGCGCTCATTAAAAAATGACGTCCCATATGCCTTTTGCGTATAAATAAATGAATGAAATAAATTATTCACCTCTTTGCTTAATTGAAAAATGAATAATATAAAAATTGAGCAAAAGATAGAAAAAGAAAAACAAAGTCTCCACACGGGGAGTCGAACCCACGACCGTCGAATTACTAGTTCGAGCTCTTACCGCTACGCCAACCGCTGCTCGGCAAACATGCTAACGCAAATGGCTTATACGGTGCGAGAGCCGCGTCAACATTTTTATTTTCTAAACGCTTGGCCATCTGGAGTTCCCACTTCGGGTACTTTCATTTCTAGCCAAGCCCTGCATGTCCTATAAATTTGAGCGAAATCGGCGATGGGGAGTAGGAAATGCCCCCTTGTCAGTAAAAGAGTAATGCAAAAAATACACGAAGTTGACACTTAAAAAAGTATTCGTACACTTACGATTATATTGCGAAGCTACAGTGAGAAGGCAAGATATTTCTATGTACCAGGATTTGTTAACTATTAACAAATGGTAAAGTTGAATACGGCGAAATAAATATCTTCTTACACTTGGTGGATCATTCATTTGAGCCTCTGAATTGTCACGAACAAAGATTTGGTAATAGTCAAGATATGGGTACTTCAAGGCGTTAGGCCACGGTAACGGGTATAAAATCATGTGCGAATTTAACATTTTTTTTTCGTACGAAAAAGTGATTCACTCGTAAAATTAATTACACAACTATTTAGTATGAACATCAAGCTGTTAGAATTTTTTTTGTTTCAATAACTTCAACAATTTTCACTCGATTTACTTCAAATTTAAAAGTTATGTTCCTAATTGCATTTCGCAGAGAAGTACCTACGGATTTTTTGATTAATCGAAAACTTTTCATTTTATGAGCAGTTATAACGAAATTTTTCACTAAAAATTCATTTCTTAATTTCAAATGCCTACAACATTTGAATAAAACAATATTTTTTAAATTCCGTACGTACTTCTCTAGGTATTCTAATGTAGATTGACGAAAATTTTTGTTTTTTGTTCTAGGTAAAAAATTGTCAAAAAAA
>OX101788.1:3140708-3179111 GCA_944452715.1 Ophion slaviceki | reverse complement strand
GTGGGACTTTTACTGAACTGAAATTTCAGCATATAGTAGGACATGATCCGACCTATCGACAGTTGCACGATTATCCACTCATGACAGGACACCCTGTATATGGGTCGTTCCAGGTCAACTCACGTGGTCATCGGCCTGACTCCCTCGGATTCAGTTGACGATTTTTTTTCGATCATATTTTGGTCCAAAAAATGCGGTTATTTTTTTCAGATTTTCGTCACTTGTTTTACTCCATAAAATAACTTTTTTTTCCATCACTTTTGAGTGAAAATACATTACGACCCGGTTTAAAAATATGATTTTTTTTTTCATAAAATCTAGAACTAAAAACAAGGATTTTCATCATAGTTTGAGAGTGGGCCGAGAATATATACGGGGTATATACACACAAGTGTGCGTGCGTGCGTGATGCCTTTCCGAATCACCCCCATCGTCTGTACTTACCCCGCGTTTTTATTAACTCACTTTCTTGTCTGTCAGTTTGTCCGTTAGCTACAAATTTTGCAATCGATTTTAAAGTAACCTCCGGATGAGCTAGAGACTCGAAACTTTGAACATGGCGCAGATCTTGATGACAGACAAATTAACAGACAGACAAGTCTGTCACAGAGACAGAAAAAGAGAGAAAAAATGGTAAATTCAAATACATAAAAAACTAAAAAATTCAGTTTAGTGAAAGAAACAAAAATATTGAAAAAAATAATAATAATATTAATAGTGAATTTTAGTGACAATTTCTACGATAGTTTTAAAAATAGGTTTGAGAGGAGCAGTCACTAAAGTTTAGATGATAAAAAAACACTTATACTAGTGTAAATGACTGCCAATTGCTTCCAAAAGCTTCTAAGAGGAAATTAGAAGACGAAAGAGAAAAAGAATAGACACATATGCTACAGTAAAGGGTCGACAAAAAAATTGAAAACTGCGAAAAGTCGAAAAGTAAAAAAGATGGTGGAACACACATGGGTGATTCGGATAGGTATTGATACGAGGCATCTAGATGTCCCTGTTGGACGTCACTTTTCGGGCCACCCTTTTTATACATGTCCACCGGGTGAGGCAACAACTACCTATTAGGAGTAGAAATATTCCCTACTCGTCGGACGTAGGCGGAAACTTTTCCTACAAGAGTTGCATAGTTCAAAGTGGGTCATCGAGCGGTGGCTACGGGACTCTTCAAGGTGGAGGCGCTTCGGAAATTTTCAAGGTTACCTCCATTTTTTCTAATGGGACCACGATTTTTTTCAGAATTTTATCAAGGGACTGGAAATAAGTTCGCACACAAAACATCAAAATGATCAATCAAGGTTAACGGGGTCCTCCAGTTTCTCGGCTGTTTTTTTACGGCTTTTTCAATAATTTTTTACGGGCAAAGCATCGAAACAATCAATCTCATTGTTTTTGCATAATCTTTATTAACATTTAAATAAGCTTTACAAATTTTTTGAAGTTAAAATATACAGGGTGTCCCATTTTAATCTTACACCTGAATTTTCTCGAAAAATATTGCTCGGACGAAATATTGTGTGGAACAAAACTTCTAGGGATTGAAGGGGGACGTTTGAAAAAAATTTATTTGAGGAGCCAAAATTCAAAATGGCGGCGTTACAAAGGCTGACATGTTTTTTTCAAACGGAAACATAACTTTTTTTATTGCCAAAAAATTTGTCAGCTGAAAACTAAAAACTTTTGTTGAAAAAATTTTTTGATAAAGTTCATAGTTTTCAAGTGAGAACATCATTTTCAATTATTTCAGATGTATCCAGGATTTGTGTGTGGGTGTGTGTGTGTGTGTGTGTGTGTGTGTGTGTGTGTGTGTGTGTGTGTGTGTGTGTGTTTTTCTACCCATCGTGATCAAAGTTCGTCAAGGATTTAAAGAAACACGTTTTTGGGCCTGAAAATGGCACAAACACTATTAAAATGGAAAAAAAACTATTTTTCATTGATTTTCCTCCAAAATTTTCTCATGAAATATCGTCCAAATTTGAAAACAAAAAAAACAAAAAAAAACAACATTTTCAACAGTGTTCCACACGCACGCACATGCACACACACACACACACACACACACACACACATCCACACACATACACGCACGCGCGCCCACACACACACACACACACACACACACACACACACACACACACAAATCCTGGATACATCTGAAATAATTGAAAATGATCTTCTCACTTGAAAACTATGAACTTTATCAAAAAATTTTTTCAACAAAAGTTTTTAGTTTTCAGCTGACAAATTTTTTGGCAATAAAAAAAAGTTGTGTTTCCGTTTGAAAAAAAACATGTCCGCCTTTGTAACGCTGCCATTTTGAATTTTGGCTCCTCAAATAAATTTTTTTCAAACGTCCCCCTTCAATCCCTAGAAGTTTTGTTCCACACAATAGTTCGTCCGAGCAATATTTTTCGAGAAAATTCAGGTGTAAGATTAAAATGGGACACCCTGTATAATATAATAAACGTTAAAGTGGCCGACAGGAAGACATCAAGTAAAAGAGGTGCTTGACGGTGACCAAGATTGCGGCTGTTCTGCTTATCCGAAATCAAAAAACCAAACGGCATTTTAATCTTCATATTTAAGACTAGCGATTGAACTAGAGTGAATTCTAAATTACAAAAATTGACTTTTTTATACACTTTTGAAAACTACATTCTATTTTTTACTCATTTTTTCTTAAGTTTTTCGCTCGTACAAAAAAAACTATCGAAGCAATCATGATAATCCTAGTTCAATCGCTGGCTTATAACATATTAAAGATGCTGTATAAATTTGAACAAGATCGGTGCAGTAGTTTCTGAAATATCGTGGTCACCGTTTCGAAAAATGGTGTTTCGAGAAAAACGCGTTTGAAAGTATACCTGCTCCGTATACCTGCTCAGTTCCAGGGCCGTAACTTGTGAACCACTTCGAATATCGAAAAATCCTTTGGCACACATTTTCTACACATGTTGTAGATGTGATTTATGAAGAAAAAAAAATCGATTTTTTCGACCCGAGAAACTAGAGGGCCGCCTTAATGGAAAGTACCACGACAGTTCCAGTCAGTACCGTGGATTGGGGCTACTTTGCTAAAAACTTTGTTTCCTTTTTAAATTCAAATTACGAAGTTCCTGAACGCGACCGAAAGTTTTATTTTTACGCTTGGCAAGCCTGAGTGTCTCTTTACGTCATAACTCAGACGCAGCACGAACGAACGGGTTTGAGTGACAGTAAAAATATAAAAAACGTAAGTAATGTATTTACCCTATTCTCTATGCTCGAATAACTTCAAAAATAACAAGTTGAGTGTTGCAATGACATTCTTTTGTCAACAATCATCTTCCCAAATGTTTATTAAACCACACCATTGTGCTTTGTTGTGTGGCATAACCTCAAAAACATGTTTGTTGGGCGACCGTTGTTTCGTTGGGGTGTCTGATCACTTCGACGGAGTAACATTGATCATTGATCAATCCGACTCATTATCGTCATTGCTAGTCTCGGAAAATTCTCAAGGATTTTCGTCTTTCGATAATTTTTTTGTAGGTTTCAACTGTAGGTTAAGAAATGTTCCTAATATGATCGGTAGGAACATTCCTTAACCGACAATTCGGCAATTCCGTACCACATCACACAAATTGTAAGACAAAAAATATCAAATTGTTATATGGTATTTTTTTCTCATTGTGAGTCGTAAATTTTAAGACAAAAAATTTCAAATTGTTATCCGATATTTTTTGTCTTACAATTAGTGTGATTTGATACGTGACCTAATTTAAGTGAAACATGTTCCTAATGAAACCAATGTGATCCCGTTTCGTGATTTAGATACATAAGTAGACATAAGTATTACAACTTGTTTTTGCTAGTTTTTTTAACGTTTCGAAGTTTATCGATGTGTCACCATAAATAAATGAATATAAAATATGAATAAATATAAAATACCAGTTGTTTATCAATAAAGTTGATTTCGAAACGTAAAGGTGTAATATCTGCTCGATGAAAGTAACCCCAAAACAATAAAAATCTTTGTAACTTTCCATCGCATTGACCGTTTTTTTTTCTTTAGGAAAAATGCTCCTTCATGGGGTTACTTCCGATTCTCACTAAGAAAAAGGGGGGTATCAAAGTAACCCCAACCTCAGTATAACTTTAATCACGACCAATAATTGTTTGTTCTCATTTATTTTTATATATTTAAAATTGTAATTTGGAAGATAAAAAGATGAATAAAAGTTGATGTTCCCATTTAAAAAAAACGTGCGATGTTGATTAAAGAAATACATTTATTTTCACTTCAAAATTGATCAAAGTAACCCCAATCCACGGTCCCGAATTAAACACACCGGAAAGTTTTTTTTTGTCGATTCCTTGTACCAAACTTTAATCGATCATCTTGAAATTTGGCGTGTGAACTTATTTTTAATTCCTTGATAAAATTCCGAAAAAATATTAGCCCTATTATAAAAAATTATGGCAACCTTTAAATCTCCGAGGCGCCTCCACCTGGATGAATCTCGTAACCACCGCTCGAAACCCGCAATTCGAGCCATGCAATTTCCTGACGATTTTTTAGGTAAATTTTTGGAAAGTGAAAAATTTGCCTAAAAAGTCGTCAGATAATTGTTAATAACAAATGAACTATGCGATATAAAAAAAATCCTGCGTACTTCCATAGACAATGTATTTTTCAAGATATATTCAACAATTTCAAGTGAATCGGTTGAAAATTGTCTGAGTTACATTTCCGGCCAACTTAAAAAATGCAGTTTTGCGATAAACGGTGCACAGCCGCCATTTTGAACTTGATCGCTTTAAAAAAATTATTGTATACCGTCACTGATATGTATGATAAACACCCTCTTTTGTAATCCCGATTTATGTTGTAGTTTTTCCGAGAAAAAAAAATCGCCAGAAAGCCAATTTTTGACCTCTAGAGTGGCCTAACCCCTTAAGGGGTTACCCCCACTTGCGATTTTGAAAAAATCGATTCTTTTTATTGCATTTTTTTGAAGTATAAGTATCTGAGAATAGATGGCTCTATGAGTATAGGAATAGATGACTCTATGTAAGTTTACAAAAAAAAATAATTTCTTCGTGTAAACTGATATTGAAACTTTAAACGCGTTTTTCTCAAAATGGCATTTCTGAAGTCGGTGACCAAGATTACTCGAACACTAATGAACCGATCTTCTTGAAATTTTGCAGGCTTATTTAATACATAAAAATGTAGTCTTTAATCGTTCGATTTTTTTTTCGAAAAAAAAATGGCCGTTTTATAGCCAAAAAACGGCCGTTTTTTTTCGTTAAAATCGAACCATTAACTTTGACTGTCCGCCATTTTGTGAAAAATGAATATTTTTTAAAATCCTTCGATTAAAGACTAGTTTATACTTATATTTGACTAAATCCATTCGCATTTTTTTTTTCAGATGATCCACTTCGCCGCAATGTTGGTCACCGCAAACCGTGTAACAATGTAATATTTTTCAATAAAAAAATTACTGAAAGTTCTTCAAGATGTGTTCTTTAAGATGGTATATTGATCGATTAAAAAAGTTTTGTAGTTTTCTTTAAAAAAATTCACGAAAAAGGCCTTTTTTTGCGCTATAAGTGGGGGTAACGCCTTAAGAAATATTCCCATTGCTGATAGTCGCTGCCTCACCCGGTACAAGGGTGTGTTAAAGAAATCGACTTTTCCGCACGGACACACGCACAGCAAAAAAGTAGGAAGAAAGAGGCCAGCGAGTGGGGGTATGGGACAAAACTCATAAATGCTTTTTGCCACGACTACGAGAGCGTACTGCAGGTCGCAAGTACGTGTATGCGCGGTGGTAACGAGTACTCACCGCTCGCGCGGCCTCAAGATCCTCCAAGTGGGCGTTGATCGTGCAGTACGTCGATTTCAAGAGGGTCGGGAGCCCGGTAGCGTTCAAAGATCGGGTATTCCTTTCCCCGAAGACGGACATGAACCTCATCTCGATGTTTCGCAACTGGGTCGTCAGCAAGTCGATCTCATTCTGATGCATGTTTTCCGCGATTAAATTTTAAATACATTTGTACATATGTACGTGTATATATATATATATATATATATATATATATATATATATATATATATATATATATATATATATATATATATATATATATATATATATATATATATGTTAATATGTATATTTGAACGGGAATGGTAGCACGTCAACGGGAGCCGACGTTTTGCCGTCGCCGTCGTGGCGATGGCAAGAGAGCATAAGCGAAAAACGAGGGTAATTAATCTGCGATGATAAATCAGACGTCCGTCTCTCACGCGCCTCACAGACCGCCCTCACGAGTCCCATATATATATATATATATATATATATATATATATATATATATATATATATGTATATGTATATGTATATATATATGTATATGTATATGTATATATATATACATATACATATACATATATATATATATATATATATATATATATATATATATATATATATATATATATATATATATATATATATATATATATATATATGTATATGTATATGTATATATATATGTATATGTATATGTATATATATATACATATACATATATATATATATATATATATATATATATATATATATTTACATATATATAAAAGTGTGCACGTATGCCTATATATTTCGCATTCTCCAAAGTCTCGCTCCTTCTCTTTTCCTTTCGCGATCTCCGGTGCATAAAGTTCCGACTCTGTGCTCCCTCGTTATCTCACATACTCCGGTACGACCGGACCTCTCGGTTCGAGCTACGCCGATGAACCGGCCAGTGATCTCTCATCGGTGGAAATTATTTCGAAATTTGGACATTCCTTTTTGTACCGATTCTTCCCTTTTTCATTGAACATATTTGTCGATAGAAGATTCTACTTATTTGAGAATATAGATATATATTTTTTAATGGGAAATTCATCGATACAGGTGTTAAGTGATTTGAATTTTCGTATTTTGAGGTGAGGGGTTGTTGGTGCGATTTTTCCACATTGTATGCGAAATTTGTTAAACAAGTTTGTTGAAAATATATTTCTGCACCTACGCACACATAGGCGCGGGCATCATGTGTGTGTCAGGTGATCGATCAAAACTTATCAAATATATTGGCATTGTGCATACGAACAGCTGTCTTTATAATTAGCATGAAAATTTAATAATCATCGATATAATATATATAGACATTAATATTGTTATTAATAAATAATGATAATGAAAATGAACCTCAAAATATCTTTCTATATAATTAGCATGGGAGTGAAATAATTATTGATTCAACACATATTGATATTCATGTTGTTATTTATAAATAATAATATATGAATCTCAGAATAGCTTCCCATATAATAAGCATGAAAATTGAATGAATACATACGTAAAAAAAAATTATTGCTTCCGGCAAAATTTGTATGATTTTTTTTCGAGTGACTACTGGTGAGACCTATACCAACCTTTATTTCGAGTACAACACAGGATTTTAAAATTAATTTTTATTTCATAGTGAGTGTCGTTGGCAGCTCATATTAAAAAATGTCGTTTTTTATTATTTGCTGGTGTAAATGAATTCAGTGATACGTCGACAGCAGCAAAGCGAAGACGAGCTTGTTCGAGCTATTCTAATACATTTTGTTATATATGGGGAGAGTATGTTATCCAAAAATGTAAAAAAACGATTACAGATTTCTTGAAATGTGCTTTTTTGCTTATTCCGGGATAGAAATAAAGGATCGAGATAAATGCGCGGAAAATCTTGACTCTTTTAGTAAAGAGCAAGAAGACCGTTTGCATCAAGACGTAAAAATCACGGAAGTATGTATAAGAGAAGGGACACGCACAGATGAAGGCTGATTACGTTTTAAGTTTGATGCGTGATTACCGCGACAAGTCTCACGCAAGAAAATCACGAAAAAGAAACTTACTCAATGTCAAAATATTTGATAGAACTTAATTTTTTAATATTTAAAATAATATTTTATTAAAAAATGATATATTTCCGTGTTCTTACCTAGAATGTCGATATTAAGTGTTAAAACGAGACCAGTATAGAAATAAGATTTAGAAAAAATATACAGTTTTGCGGCTCCAAATCGGCTGTGGAGCTGGGTTATCGATGTCATATATATCCATATGACTATTGTTATTAATCAATAATTATAATAGTGATACATAAACATCAGAATACCGTCCTATATAATTATCGTGAAAATTGAATGATTATTGATAAAAAAAATGTATTCGCATTCATATTGTTATCAATTAATCAAAATAATGATATATAAATATCAGAATAACTTCCTACATGATTAGCATATATATACACACACACATGTGAGGCATTCCACGTTACTTCAGCCAGAAAAAAAATTCCACAAATAATTTTGAAAAATCGGGTTACTTTATTGAAAAATATTCACCGAGTGTCGAAATTTTTCCAAAAATTCTGACATTTTTTCTCGTCGATTACCATTTTTTAACATTTTTCCATTCAAATGGCTGTATCTTTGGCAGGATTTGACGTATTTACATTCGTAAAAAACGAAAATGTGCGTTTTTTTATAGCTTTCCAGAAAAAAATTAATTTAGATTTTATTGAGCAAGTCGAACATCCGTTTCAGGGCAAAGTATGCCAAAATATTTTTTTCTGAAGGAAAGACACTCGTTATTTTATTTTTTTAAATTCCCCCGAATTTTGAATACGAAAAACGGATTTTTGGTATTTTTTATATTATGGGATTCCTAAACACCGTGGAGTAACAGCTATTTTTATTTTTTTTATTTTTTTATTAATATTCGATTGAAGAGTGTTGAGCACTCCAAGGCTCCAATACATATGATATATATCTCATATGTATTTCTAAAACCTGGTAAACATACAGCGAGTGCTTCACACTCTTCAATCGAATATTAATAAAAAAAAAATTTTTAAATAAAAATAGCTGTTCCTTCACGGTGTTTAGGAATCCCATAATATAAAAAATACCAAAAATCCGTTTTTCGTATTCACAATTCGGAGAAATTCTTTAAAATAAAATAACGAGTGTCTTTCCTTGAGAAAACAAATATTTTTGCATGTTTTGCCCTGAAACGGACGTTCGACTTGCTCAATGAAATCTAAATTCATTTTTTTCTGGAAGGCTAGAAAAAGACGCATATTTTCGTTTTTTACGAATGTAAATACGTCAAATCCTGCCAAAGATACAGCCATTTGAATGGAAAAATGTTAAAAAATGGTAATTAACGAGAAAAAACGTCGTAAAAAACGTCGTACGTAAAGTAACTCCATTTTTACAAAATTTTTTGCTGATTTCTTTTTCCTGGCTGAAGTGACGTGGAATGCCTCATATATATATATATATATATATATATATATATATATATATATATATATATTAGGGTGTGCGGAAAAAAAATCGATATTTTTTTTTCGGTTGCATCCACCAAAAAAAGGTGAATTAAGGTAAAAAGAGAAGAATCCTCGAAGGAGAGCTCGAACAAAAATTATTTCGAACGGCGCATTGCATTTGAATACTTTCCATAAGAATAACACAGGAAAATATTGGCACTTCTGAACGTCGTAGTAAAACTCTTCAGGAAAAAATCTCACAAAAATGTCAATAAGATATTCTGATAGAGAATTGAATTCCCTACAAAAAAAGTTCCTACGAACAATTAGCTTAGAACAACCGTTCAAGTGGTATCGCTGTCTGAAATTAAATTTCATTATTTAAGCGGCGTGCGCGCCATAGCACACGCTGCCACCTGGCGGCAGCATGCGGTAGCTCGTAGTGCAAAATTACAAGCTTCACACTAGTGCCACGAACGGGAAACCGCGACATTTTTCGCCCATTTTGGCCCCAAATCAAGATCTGTCACTGCTACAAAATTTCATTCGTTATTGCGAAGTGAATTCTGTAGTAGGGGAGGCTGCCTCGAAAAAATTAGCCAGTCACTTGTGGTACTTTAACGAGAAAATTGTTGCTTTATCGTTTTTCGACAATGCTGTGCCGATAAGTGTGAAGGCAAAAATGGTACAAGCCCTGCAATCTCGAGAAAAAACCAAAAATCCTTCCGAGTGAATCATTAAAAAAAAATGATTGGGAAGTGTTGCTGAAAAAAGACATGAGCGATTTCGTTACTCAAGAATCCTTCTTTCTTTTCCAGCAATTCAATTTACCTCGTGATTTTTGGAGAGTAAATATTGAATTATGGCCGGAAAATTCCACTTATTTGAGTTGCTCAGATTTTTTTTTTAATCCAAAAGTCGTTAATAACGTAGCCGAACGAGGTGTCACTTTGATAGAAGCATATAACGGTTCATTACCAAAAAGCGAAGAGCAGCTACAATATTTATTGGGTGTAATGCAAAATCATCGACAGAAATACCCTAATTGCAACAAACAGACTCTTAAAAAAAGGAACGATAATTATCAACGATTGTAATGTAAAAACAAATTATTTTTTCTTATTAAACCAAATTCATTGAATAAAACTTTTCGAAACACGATCAATGATGGACCTCGTTTCTTTTATATTTCTTGTTGCACTTGATTCTTTTTTGTATCAGAGAAGTATTTTGAGAACGATTCCATGCAAATTGTATGTTAGAGCAGAACATTCTCTACAAAAAAACCCAAAAAGTTTTTTGGTATAGCGAAAAATTCGTTTTTTACAGCCTTTTGAATTTTTTTTTTATCAATTCAATTTCAGACAGCGATTTCACTTGAACGGTTGTTCTAAGCTAATTTTTCGTAAAAACTTTTTTGTTGCAAATTCGATTCTCCATGAGAATATGTTAATGACATCTTTGTGCGATTTTTTTCTGACGAGTTGCACTACCACATTTAGAAATCTCAATATTTTCCTGGGTTATTCTTATGGAAAATATTCAAATGCAATGCGCCATTCGAAATAATTTTTTTTCGAGCTCTCCTTCGAGGTTTCTTCATTTTTTACCTTAATTCACCTTTTTTTGGTGGATGCAACCGAAAAAAAAAGTATCGATTTTTTTCCGCACACCCTAATATATATATATATATATATATATATATATATATATATAATGTATTCGTAGTAATATTGTTATTAATGTACAATGATAATGACACATAAAAATCCCGCGATTCTCGCAGTCTCTTCTCGTTTTACAGTTAAGGAACGATGCTACGACGCGATTCTCTCGTATACAGTAACATTACGCGTGCCCGAGTGTACACGTATACGCGCGGCATCGATTACATTATAGGCGGGTATACCCATATATATGTACGAGTGTTATGGGGGCAAGTATCCTCGCGAGACGCGCGCGCGCGGCTCAATAATCCGCGAATGCGCGACTCGCGCGCCCCCCGTCGCCGTACAACACTTTGGCTCTCCGTGCGTGAGATCGGCGGGTCCGCGAAGCCCGAAGCGGGACCAACGAGAACGAGATTGTTTCACGATGTATGATATTTATTCAGGTCGGAGTACAACGAGCACGGGAGGGTCGGATTGCGACTAAAAAAAATAAAAATAGACTTGGCGAGGAGCGCGATGAGGAGGGAAAAAAGTGGGCGAGAGATCGAAATTTTAATTGATAATATCTGTGCAATCGTTGGGTGAATAATGTATCAATTTAATTCGATTGAGAATAACTTGTGAATTTAGCAAACTAGGGGGCAATTGGGTTTGTTCGATTATTTCGTGAATTTTGTATTATTTATTAAATTTTGTATCATCCAATTTGAACGGTACGATTGACAAGAAAAAGCCAAAAACAATATTAATCCCCATGATTAAAAATGGTAATAAAAACGGTCAACTCGAATAAGCGTCTGGGGAAGTCGTGGCGTGAGACAGATAGCGACATGTTGTACAGGAGAGTGAGGAGAATAAAAAAAGGAAGAAATCGCTGATCGAAAGAGAGAGATAGAGCGAGAGGGCGAGAGCGAGGGGCCCGAGAACGAAAGGCAGACGCTTACAAAGTATACATGATACGTACACACAAATATAAGCAGGGTGTCCCAAAAGTCACGGTGGAAACTTGCCAGACAGATAGATCGCAACATTTCGAAGAGAAAAGTCCTTGTCAATTTTTCTCTCCGACGCACCGTTACTTACATATAAATTATTTAAGAGCAGCCAATCCGGCGCGCCGAGTCCCTCCTACCGCGCTCAAGCTTATCGGAAGCGAGTGTGGCGCACAGGGCGCTCTCTCACTGGACGCGCGCCACTCCCACCTCCGTACGCCCCGCCTCCTCGCGCGGCGGGAGCCTTCACTGTCTAATTAATATCCAAGCAACGGTGCGTCGGAGAGAAAAATGGATAAGGACTTTTCGCTTCGGATTTTCACGATCTACCTGTTCCGCGGGGGCCCGAGGTGATTTTTCGCGACACCCTATATGTGGCCGAATAAACGTGACGGAGGTTCGGACGTGTACTCACGGTGATCCGTTTAACGCGCTGACGAATCGCGAAGTGGGCCTCGATCTGACGCTGTACAAGCTGCAGATGGCTCTGACCGATCGTCGCGACGTAACTTCCGGGATGTCGTGACTGTAGTCTGGCAACCAGCTGCTCGAGTACGAGGGTCACCGACAGCGGATCGTTCGATTGTATCCTGTAACGATTGGTGCTCGTGCCCGCCACTATCGTGACAACGTTACCAGTATGCGTGTACTGCAAACCGAGGGCGTTCGAGCTCGATCTCTGCGCATTTTCGCCCATGAATTCTGCACAATTTTTTTTTTTTTTATTTGTTTCCTTATCTTCGATCTTCGCCCAACGGAGTCATACAAAGTTACAGATATCAGATCGATCAAATTTAATTAGTTCAATAATTTATTCCTCTTTACCAGGAAACAGTTCGCCGAAGTTGACGAGTCTCTGCTCGCTACTTTTTATCGTCGCGGTGAACGACGCAGTGTTTTCCGGTGGGCATGCTCTCATGAACATTCTTAACGGTAGACTCGCTCGTTTTTGCAATACTCGTAAATTTCCATCGGCCGCGGCAACGTATGTCGCCGTGACTATTATCTCGGCCGACAGCGCAGGCCGATTTCCCCGCATGTCGATCGTCGTCTGGAATACCTGACGATCGGCTGGAAATTCAGCGCTCGCGGTTATCCGAAAATACCAGTTTTTCGAAATTTTTTAGTTTATCAATTTTTTTTCGAAATGTGCCCTAGCAAATGAATATTCATGGCAGTGAAAAATAGTACACTTGCAACGATTCATCTTTAATTGCCATTTTACTTACAAGTTGACAAAAGTGAGACTGCGCCATAGTCTACTCATGGGCATTGAAAGAAAGGTTTTATTTGCGAGAATTCTGATCGGGAGGAGTCAGAATATTGTCGGAAACTTCAATTGAAGATAAAATAATAATAAAATGATGAATAAGGAAAAAAATGATTTAGATTTATTATAATATAAATTATATTAATTATAATTCATTTTTAATATATTGTATGTATTAATAATATTTAAAAAATTATACATTTTACTGCACACACACCCACATAAATCTATACACATAATGATATAACGAACATCCAAAATTTGTAAATCGTATTATTAAAAGTTATTCATATCACGAAATATATATACATATGCATATAATTGTTTGATAAATTAAAAATGCATCAATACAGAGATATTTAACATAAAATGAGATTAAAAAAGATTGTTAATAAAATATACATAATTTTATAAATTATTGATATTTGAAAAAATATTAAAAATGTAAATAAACAAATGCACTTGTTCTCGAATGAAAACATTGTACACGATAACATTTTTGTTATCATGCACAAGTAGATGGAACGAAAAAATTCGACTAATTTTTCCTTCTTTTTTTTATATCTAAGCTGCAACGTCGAACGATCGGGTTTCAATACTCACAGAGATTGGAAATAAGGTGATGAGGATTGGACACGACGTGCGGCTCGGCGGATTTTACATCGATTTCAATGTCGTGCAGAAGCGTGTACGTCGAGAGCTCGATGCTCACGCGACACGTCCTGTTACGTTTTTCGGTGTCCTGCTGCTCGCACGTCTCCGCGGCGGGACGAGTCTCGAGGACGTTCGACACATTGATATCGATGAAAAGCTCGGATTCCACCGCCAAAATTGGCAATCTAGCTTCCTCTACAGTTATCACGGGATGCAGAGAATTAGTGAAAATAAAAATCAGTGAATCTAAGTCGTTAAATCACATGTGGCTGATTGTTTATATATATATATATATATATATATATATATATATATATATATATATATATATATATATATATATATATATATAATCTTTTTACTATTCATTTATTTATTAATAGGTATATTAATACTTACGCGTTCATTAATTTTTATCATTCGTTATTAATAATTAATAACTCATTTTAAATATATGAAAAATGGTTAAATTTGTGAAAAAAATTCTTCGATTATTTTGAAAAAATGGCACCACAAAAATAATCGGCCACAATAATTTAACGAGTTAAATTTTGCATCCCTATGTGTATCTATATATATATATATATATATATATATATATATATATATAGGTAAAATTGTATATTCGTCATAACGCGTGTCAATACCGGAAGTATTTTTGGCCTGTTTTTGCAACGCGTCTAGCTCTTTTAGGGCGGCTTGGTAGTCAAAGCTGCGACGATAGACAGGTGGAGCGACGAAGACAGACGGCCGGGTACCGAGGTAGCATGCAGCGAGCTCCCCACTATCGGAAAGGACAACGATGGCCCCTTCCAAATGCTACGTTCGTGCATAAAAACGTTAAATAATTATGCAAAAGTGAACCATTTTCGAGATATTTATTTTATTCTTTTTTTTTTTTACTAAAGGGGAGGCAACTTTCAAAACAAATTTTTAAAAAATATATGGAATCAAACATTTCCATTATTTGGAGTTTGAAGACACAGTAACAAAGAATTATCAACAATGAAATAAGAATAATTATTAGACTTGCAGAGTTTTGAACCCCTAATTCACGATGTTTGCAGATTATTCTTATTTTATTGTTGATAATTCTTTACTACTGTGTCCTCGAACTGCAAATAATTAAACGAAGTTTGATTCCATACAACAGTTTTTTAAAGTTGATTACCAAAGTTGCCTAACCCATGCTTAAAACAAAATAATGAAAATAATTAATATCTCGAAAAATAATGAAAATAATTAATATCTCGAAAATGGTTTACTTTTGCATAAAGCATTACTAGGGTATATGGTAGCAGAAAACATGTCCTGCAGCCCTATCATAGGATCGTGACCAATAACCAGTAGCCCTATATATATTTATATATGTTGAGTCTGGTAGACTTCCAAAACCGCTCTTCCGTGACGAAAAGTGCGATTGAGAAAACCGCATTGTTTATGGGATGGTACGATATATACATGCACACGGAGAAAGTCTATTTTAAACCGCCTTCAAAAACATTGGCCAAGATTGTTTGGAACGGCTGGTTTATGAACCGAGACGGTTCTTGAAATGACCTTTATATAAATATATGCTCAAAGTTTCTCCAGAAGTGATTTGGAGGAAATTCGGGTTCGTGTAATGTTGAGTACGAGGACAATTGGTTACTGTGAGGACGGTAGTCGAAGTCTCCAAAATCACCCTCAATTTCATATATATATATATATATATATATATATATATATATATATATATATATATATATATATATATATATATATATATATATATATATATATATATATATATATATATATATGTATATGTATATGTGTGTATATATATATATATTTGTCGAAAGGTCGATGTCAGGACTTTTTCAGTGCTCTATTGGTTGTTGTCAGGACAGTTGGTGCATACTAGGACTGACCTGACAAGTTTTCCTTAGGTACGTATATTGTCAGGGCATGTCTCGATAACCAACATTCACTACTTTGGTGTTCTTTTTCCCAGAGAAGGGTGTTACTCAGGACAGGACTACTGTAGTAGACATTTCTAAGATTATTTTTTAATGAACGTGTAATGTCAGGACGTGTCTCGACAACAACCAATACTACTCAGAATAGCCGTACTAGGGTTGATGTCAGGACATGTCTCGACAATAACCTAACTGTTAGAATACCTATACTACTTTTCATATCGGGACTTTTCATGGTCTTCAGGAGTATATGAATCGTATTTATTTCCATAAACTCGCAAGAATTTGCACGATGATAATCAGTAATGTCGAGTAGAGATCACTTTACGTGGTTTCTCACTTCCCGAAATAAATTGAAAATTGAATATCGTTAATGCTTTCTCGCCATATCGTTCGTTAACGATCTATCAACAATCGTCGAATGAAACATCATGTGTGGGGATAGCTGGATGCTAAAAAGTAGACAATGCAAGAAGAGAAACCTCCTTACGAAAAATAGAGAAGAATCTATCACGAACCGTCACAATATCCATTTGCCCCAACACGACACGATGGCTGGTACTCATATCATGGTACTCAAAAAATCACAATACTGGTATTGAAATCTTCCCCTATCACGACCACTGAAGGAATGTTGTTCAGCAAAAAATTAAGCAAAAGCATATTATTTAGTAAAATTAAAGCTGGGTATTGATTTTTTTCAAATGTAACGGCGGTTATCAGGACATGTTTCACATAGGAAATGGTTGTTATTGAGACATTTTTCAGAAAGGTTTTTATCAGGGCATCATTCACGGAGAAAATATTGTTATTGGGACATTTATTCGTTTGTTCATTTAGCCCCTCAACTGTCATTGGCCGTATCCGAAAAATCATAAAATCGGTCTCGAAAAAAACTTCCATATCATAAAGACCCAAGGAATGGTTGAAATAATGGAAAATTGCATTTTTGAGAGTGTCATATCTATAAAAGCTAGATGTAAGTGCACTTAGACAAGGCTTTATATTTTTGGTGGCGGAGACTAGTTCGTAAAAATCAATCTACTTAGATAATCCCATGAATAAATTTTCCGCAAATTTTATTTTGCATTGTTAATTTCGCAACAGCAAAAATGGTAGGTGGTTTGATGTTTAAAAAATGTTTAGCGCATGCTTAATTATATTTTAAGCAATTATGAGCAATAATGTCGAGTGGATATTACTTTACGTGGTATCTTACTTCCCGAAATATATTGAAAATTGAATGTCGTTGATGCTATGTCGCCATATCGTTTGTTAACGATCTATTAACAAGCGTCGAATCAAACAGCTTGTGTGGGGATAGATGGATGCTAAAAAGTAAACAATGGAAGGAGAGCAACTTTCTCCTTACGTCGAAGAAAAAAGAATTTATCACGAGCAGTCACAATACCCATTTGACCCACCACGATACGATGGCTGGTACTCGTATCATGGTACTCAATAGATCACGATACACGGAAAAAAAGAAACAGCGAAAATCACAGTATAAACCGCATGAAAAACAGGGTGCTATATTTCATTTTACAGTGAAACAAAGTAATGTAAATCCTGTCCTACAAAAATGACGAATTTTCCTGTACACACTGAGATTTTTACAGTTACACTGGATTATTTACAGTTCGGTATTGTGAATACATCAGTGTCTTCAGTAAAAATATTTAACTGTAAAATTTACATGAGATCACTGATTTTTATACTGTACGCAAACTGCAAGGGTTACAGTGTACACTGTATTGAGTACAGCGTGATTCATTAAATTTCACAGTGTGGCACGGTAGTTTTACTCTTCTTTCGACAGTTCATGACGTTATCTGTGCACTCTGAGATTTCTACAGTTAGACTGGTTTATTTACAGTTTGATATTGTGAATACATCAGTGATTTCAGTAAAAATATTCAACTGTAAAATTTAAATGCGATCACTGTTTTTTATGCTGTACGCACATGAGGCACGAGGCCAGGACACAAAGGATTGCCAGTTAGTAGTGCGTGGTTGATGGGACGCGGACATCGAAATTTGTGCGACAGAATTCAAGAAATTATAAAGAAAGAGAGAATTAAAAAAAAGGTACGTTCTTGTGTAATTAGGACTTGTCTCGCGCGTGGAGTGAGGCACGTGGCCAGGACACAAAGGATTGCCAGTTAGTAGTGCGTGGTCGATAGGATGCGAATGTTGAAATTTGTGCGACATAATTCAAGAAATTATAAAAAAGAGAGAATTATTTACAAAAAGGTACGTTCCTGTGTATGTGACTGATTTTTTAATATTTTCTACACAGTTTTCTCAAACTTCTTTTATGGATAAACGTTTTTTTGTGTGTCTCACTCAGTTCAGTATATTCTTAATATATATATATGTGTGTGTGTGTGTGTGTGTGTGTGTGTGTGTGTGTGTGTGTGTGTGTGTGTGTGTGTGTGCGCGTGCGTGCGTGTGTGTGGGTGTGTGTGTGTGTGTGTGTGTGCGCGCGTGTGTGTGTGTGTGTATATATTACATTGCTTACAATATACATTGTAAGCGAAGGTTTCGCCGAACTTTTTTAATTTTATGTTTATAATCAAATTTACAGTGTGACGTTGTAAACGGTATTCACTGGTTAGGACCTGTCTCGAGCGTGGCGCGACCACGACACAAAGGACTGGCAGTTCTTTCAGCGCTTTAATTGTTCTTTCAGCGCTATCTAATGTTATTTTTACCCCTAATTTTCTATAATATACGATTTGTGGCCTTATTAAATTACGGGGTTCACCAAGTTTGAATTACAGTATTAAAACAAGAAGGTTTCCCGTGTTCACACTGTAAAAAGCAACGGTTCAAAACTGAAACTATACCTGTTGCTAACCAGTTTCTAGAACAGAGGACTTCACTGTTAAAACACCTACATAAACTCTGTCAATATAACTGGCGCATTCATTGTACATAATACAGATTAACCAACTGTCATATTACAAGTTTTGTTAAATTTATATTACAGTGTTGAACTGTCAAAATTTACTTTTGACTACACTGTATTTTGGACTATGTGTTCCAGTAAAAGATACAGTAGAGCGGTTCGAGTCCAAAGAGGACAGTATAGAAACTGTAATAATTTACTTTGAGCACACTGTATTTTGAGCACTGTGTTTCAGGTAATATCGCTGTGCAATCGCTCGAGTCCAATGCGAACTGTGTAGCCCCTGTATTTTGTACTATTTCTTTTTTTCCGTGTATCGGTATGGGAAAAAGCTTTCCACACCACAACGACTGAAGAAATGTTGTTGAGCAAAAAATCGAGCAAAAGCATATCATTCAGTAAAGTTCAAGCTGGTTACCGATTTTTTTCATACTTAACGGTTGTTATCAGGACATATTTCACATAGGAAATGGTTGTTATTAGGACGTCTTTCAGAAAGGTTGCTATCGGGGCATCATTCACAGACAAAAGATTGTTATTGGGCCATTTATTCCTCTGTTCATTTAGCCCCTCAACTGTCATTGGACGTATCTGAAAAATCATAATCTCGGTCTCGAAAAAAACTTTCATATAATAAAGACTGAAGAAATGGTTGAAATAATTAAAAATGGCATATTTAGCGGTGCCAGCGCTACAAAAGCTAGCGAAGTAGTAAGTGCATTTCGACAAGGCTTTATATTTTTGGTGGCGGATACTGGTGCGTTAAAATCAATCTATTTAGACAATCCCAACAAACAACTATTTTAAATCTGAAAAAAAATTCAACGTATTCGAAACGAAACGCTACAACATTTTCCCCTCTTGATATTTTGTGTCTGACTCAATCTTTTTCGAGATACGCCAATCAATTTTTTGGACGATTCTACGAGTTCGGCCAAAAAAATACGAAAAAAAATGTAAACAAAATTCTAACACAATTCAAGCAAATTTAAAATCGAAAATTGAAAGCGTTTCTCCTCCTAATATTTCGTCCTATATATCATACTTTTCGAGTTAAGCCATCCTACTCATCAGGGTTTCGAGCAAAAATAGTCAAAAAAAATCTCACAGGAAAAATCTTACAAAATTCAAGGCGGTCAAGTATCAACTTACGCAAGTTTTACATCTTTGACATTTCCTCTTAAAGCCTATAGTTCTTCAGTTACGATGAATTTTCCAAAATTTGTCTGTTTTAGCGAAAAAAAATTAATAATTTTGCGAAAACAATTGTACGAAACTTTTCAAAAAAACGAAAATGGAGCTTCTGCTACCCCTTTCAAGGTTATCATAGATAAAAATGATAAAAAAAAATTCCAAAAGTGATGCGCCCAATTCTCGATGGTAGAAAAATAGCCGAAAAACGGTCACTTACAAAACTGCGTACCGGGTGGACAAAAACTCATAAAAAATATTTAAAAAAGAAAACAAATCGAAATTTGTTCCCTTCGAAACGCCGTTCGTTAAATTTTGTTATCTTCTTTTTTGACGAAGCTATCTAACTTTTAGTGCGACAAGAAATATCGACTGGTGTATCCAAACTTTTGAGCGGTTGTGTAGTTTAACAACATTCGAGCTTTATAAAGAGATGTATTTATTTATACCATCTGTAACATTAATATAATTAGAATATCCATTTGGCATAGTTTTCATGACGAAAGAACATTTGGTTTTACGTTTCAGACAGTCGCCGATTTTGAAATTCCCATCAGCTAATGCTTGACTGGAGTGGCTCAAACAAACCGTTCGAGCTCAAAGTTCTTATTTTTTTCGAATATTATTAATAAACGAAGAAGAGAAACCACTTTATTATTTAGCACGATATTCATAACACTATACTGACGGTTTGCTTACACTGAGAAAGCAATATATTTCTATGTACAAGGATTTGTTAACTATTAACAAATGGTAAAGTTGGATATGGCGAAATAAATATCTTCTCACAGTTAATGAATCATTTATTTGAGCCTCTGAATTGTCACAAATAAAGATTTGGGAATAGTTGAGAAATGGGTACATTAATAGAACATATTCGGTCTTAATAGACAATAGATATACAGTTGGTCTAGCCCTATGCTTTGTATTAATATATTATAAATACTTGTTTCCTATCTGAGGCGTTTATTCAATGAGATCAGTGAAAAAGTTGTTCCAGATGTAAAGGATAATTGAGTGAACGATATTTTGTATGCACATGAATCAAGATTCGTGTATAGTTACCAAATAAATATTTGGACAAAGTCATTCATTGATTGTCAGTAGATAAATGTGCAGTTGAATCAATGGAGTACTATAGTGCTAGTGGGCAAGTGCACAACGAACAACTCTCATAGAAAATGAGAGTTATTCCTTGCTACTTGTAGAGGACAACAAAGATGGTAGCATCAATACGTCGTAGAGCAAGGAACAGCTCTCATAAAAAATAGGCGGTCGATCGGTCCCGCGGTATTAGCCACCCCTACTCTAATGTATAATTTAATATTCTCTATATATATATTTTCGAAAGTTTCCTCAAGATTTGGCAAGTCCCGCAAAACAAGCAAATCGTTCATTTATGCCATCGGCGCACAGAATAAATTCATGTTTTTACGGTCACAAACTGATATCCTCTACGTAAGGCTGAGGACACACGAGCGTTATTTCAACGTCCGTTACGACGGACGGTGCAACGGACGTTAAAAAAACACTCTTGTGGCCCCAGCCTCAATAGATATGCGGTCACGCACAGTCCCCAGTGTACCTCGATCGTACATATGCCCCATCGGCGCACGAACGAGCTGGTGCGACAAAGGACCATGGTTGCGTACAAAGTAAACGATCTTGCCAAATGTACGATACTTATCTCAAGTACAGATGCGTTAACTATCAACAAATCATTATTTGAGACGAGTCGTCGATCTTTGAACAGTTATTTGCTAACTATTAACAGGGCTATATTTGATTCACAAGGGGACAGTACGACAGTCGGATTTTTGTAATTTTTCGTACTCATGGTACGTGAAGTTCAGAGCTCGAATATTAATATCCCAAAGCAGTTCGACGCCATGTTCAGAAATTTTCGAGACTTTGAAGTTTTCGAGCGCACTCTTATCCCACAAAGATGCAACGATATTCGAACCGGGCTCGTGGCGTACCCGGTAGCGCTCGAGTCTAGTAATCGCGCGGTCGCTGGTTCGAGTCTCACTTCGAATTTATTTTTTTAAATTTTTTTTTTAATTCGCATACCTCCGTCATTTAAATATCCCGATAAATTTTTGTTGTATATAATCACATATTATATATAATTAATATAATATATCTATATATGTTTATATATGGACAAAATCCATATATAGTTATTTATGTACAAAATTCATTATAATTATACATAATTATATATTTTCTCATATATGATCATATATTATTTATATATAACAATAGTATATATAAATAGTATTTATAGTATTATCCGAATAGTATTTATTCGGATTTGTATCAACTACACAATGAGGCATTTGCAATATGCTTCAATTGTACAATGTATCAACTCTACAAGAACTTTGATTACTCAACGTTCAACTGGGCAATATTGTCAACTGTACAACAGCTGGTATATGAGGTGTATCAATTGAAGAAGAGATATTATAGAGGATAATATTATAGAGGAGAAGAAAATGATGTTACAAGTGATAGAAGTTAACAGACGATGTATATTAAGTGCCGTCAAGATTTAACCCTATATATTGTGCGTAGCATTTGATCCTATGGTGGATCTCAGGACATTTTTCTTGGTCTTCCACCAGACAATGTTATAAGAAAACTACAATGCAAATATAATATAGTATTGTCTGGTAAAAATAATTTTTTATAGCGTGTCGCTTTTTCTCGTTTATAAAATACATAGATTTTATGTCATTGCCCAACGATTACGTTTCTTCATGCAAGGTGATCAGTGTACCGTCGATACTCCCAAATCTCACGCATTCGGGACTTTGCGCATGCTGTCCCAGAGAAGGTCCAGTATTGAAGAAGACACTTGGGCAGACTTGCGGAGTTTAATATACAGGGTGTCCCATTTTAATCTTACACCTGAATTTTCTCGAAAAATATTGCTCGGACGAACTATTGTGTGGAACAAAACTTCTAGGGATTGAAGGGGGACGTTTGAAAAAAATTTATTTGAGGAGCCAAAATTCAAAATGGCGGCGTTACAAAGGCTGACATGTTTTTTTCAAACGGAAACATAACTTTTTTTTATTGCCAAAAAATTTGTCAGCTGAAAACTAAAAACTTTTGTTGAAAAAATGTTTTGATAAATTTCATAGTTTTCAAGTGACAACATCATTTTCAATTATTTCAGATGTATCCAGGATTTGTGTGTGTGTGTGTGTGTGTGTGTGTGTGTGTGTGTGTGTGTGTGTGTGTTTTTCTACCCATCGTGATCAAAGTTCGTCAAGGATTTAAAGAAACACGTTTTTGGGCCTGAAAATGGCACAAACGCTATTAAAATGGAAAAAAACTATTTTTCATCGATTTTCCTCCAAAATTTTCTCATGAAATATGGTCCAAATTTGAAAACAAAAAAAAAACCAAAATTTTCAACAAAAAAATTTGATTCTTTTATTGTTCAAGTGGTCATACATTCGAAAATTGGCTAACGCTAATCGCTTTGGCTAACGCAAATGCCGGTGGTAGGGACAATTAGACTAAATGTCTCACGGCAAGCCGCTCAATGTTGTATTTTCGAATGTATGACCACTTGAACAAAAAAAGAATCAAATTTTTTTGTTGAAAATTTTGGTTTTTTTTTTGTTTTTTTTTTGTTTTCAAATTTGGACGATATTTCATGAGAAAATTTTGGAGGAAAATCGATGAAAAATAGTTTTTTTTTTCATTTTAATAGCGTTTGTGCCATTTTCAGGCCCAAAAACGTGTTTCTTTAAATCCTTGACGAACTTTGATCACAATGGGTAGAAAAACACACACACACACACACACACACACACACACACACACACACACACACACACACGCACGCACGCACAAATCCTGGATACATCTGAAATAATTGAAAATGATGTTCTCACTTGAAAACTATGAACTTTATCAAAAAAAATTTTCAACAAAAGTTTTTAGTTTTCAGCTGACAAATTTTTTGGCAATACAAAAAAGTTATGTTTCCGTTTGAAAACATAACTTATTCCTCAGATTCATTCCTCAGAATTCATTCCTCAGATTAATTTTTCTGATAAATACTATCGTATCGTAAGTAATTTTGCCGATAAAGATTAAAAACATAAGAGTATACGACCCCGACTTCCTTAATAGTATAAGATAATCTGACATTCATTAACAAAATTAATGAAAGGAACAAATGAAGAAAAAGTAATGTACTCATTAGTATCATGTAAACTTTGACAAAAATAGTATGAAAATAATCATAGTATTCGTCCGCAAAAAAACTAACCGACATTTTGCAAGATTTATTCAAATATACGTAATGGTAGTTACGGGGACCGATCAGACAAAGAACTTTTCAAAGTGACTTTACAAAAGGCGGCTTTCACAATCCTTGGATACATTTTCAAATTTGAAATTGCTCTTACCAGAGTAAGAGAATTTGTATTTTTGCAAATTTTAATTTGAAAATGTATCCAAGCTTTGTGAAAACCGTCTTTCGTAAAGTCACTTTATAATGCTCTTTGTTTGATCGGTCCCCGTAACTACCATTACGCGTATTTGAAAAAATCCCGAAAAACGTCGATTTATTTTTTTGCGGGCGAATACTATAATTATTGTATACTATTTTTGTCAAAGTTTACATAATGATAATGCTTACATTACTTTTTCTTAATTGTTTTTCTGATCAATCTTCTTAATGAATACCAGTTTATTTTATACTATTAAGCAAGTAGGGGTCGTAGACTCTTATATTAATTGTTTGAGACAGCTGATCGTAAATGCAAATTCAAAAACGTATTAATGACTATGTCGACTTTTTGAAAATAAAACATAATAATTATATTATAATATGATATTCAAGTATTCATCTGGTTTTCTCATTTGTCGATGAATGTTTTTGCATCTCTCAGCAAACCAGAACGTCTGACTAGACGAACGGTTTGGCTGTTTTAACAATGTTTCTGTGATTGAATAGATAATGTTCTGGTCTGAAAATGTTAATTAATAGCGAAAAACATTTATTAATTCGTTCCTTAGATTAATTTTTCCCATAAATATCATCATATCGTAAGTAATTTTGAACATAAAGATTAAAAACATAAGAGTATACGACCCCTACTTCTTTAATAGTATAAGATAAACTGATATTCATTAACAATATTGATGAAAGGAACAAATTAAGAAAAAGTAATCTAATCATTAGTATCATGTAAATTTTGACAAAAATAGTATACAATAATCATAGTATTCGTCCGCAAAAAAACTTACCGACGTTTTGCAAGATTTATTCAAATATACGTAATGGTAGTTACGGGGACCGATCAGACAAAGAACTTTTCAAAGTGACTTTACACAAGGCGGCTTTCACAATCCTTGGATACATTTTCAAATTTGAAATTGCTCTTACCAGAGTAAGAGAATTTGTATTTTTGCAAATTTTAATTTGAAAATGTATCCAAGCTTTGTGAAAACCGTCTTTCGTAAAGTCACTTTATAAAGTTCTTTCTTTGATCGGTCCCCGTAACTACCATTACGTGTATTTGAAAAAATCTCGAAAAACGTCGATTTTTTTTTGCTGGCGAATACTATAATTATTGTATACTATTTTTGTCAAAGTTTACATAATGATAATGCTTACATTACTTTTTCTTAATTGTTTCTCTGATCAATTTTCTTAATGAATACCAGTTTATTTTATACTATTAAGCAAGTAGGGGTCGTAGACTCTTATATTTTTTCATTTTCGTAGTCAAAATTACATAAGATATGATAGTATTTATCGGAAAAAATAATCTGAGGAACGAATTAATAAAAGTTTTCTGCAATTAGTTAACATTTTCAGATTAGAATAATGTCTATTTAGTCACAGAAACATTGTTGCAACGGCACAACCGTTTCTTCAGTCAGACGTTCCGGTTTGCTGAGAGACGCAAAAACTTTTGCCGACAGATGAGAAAACCAGATGAATGCTCGAACATTATATCATAATATAATTATTGTGTTTTATTTTTAAACAGTCGACATACTGATTAGTACGTTTTCTGAATTGGCATTTCCGATCAGCATTCTCAATTAATAATAGTTTATCTTATACTTTTCCAAGAGTAACAGTTTTTGTATTTTTGTAAATTTCAATTTGAAAATGTATCCAAGCACTTCGAAAACCGTTTTTTGTAACGTCACTTATAAAAGTTCTTTGTTTGATCGGTCCCCGTAACTACCATTACGTGTATTCGAATGAATCCCGACAAACGACGATTCATTTTTTGCAGTCGAATACTATAATTATCATATACTATTTTTGTCAAAGTTGAAATGATAATGATTACATTACTTTTTCTTAATTTGTTTTTCTGATCAATCTTCTTAATGAATACCAGTTTATTTTATACTATTAAGCAAGTAGGGGTCGTAGACTCTTATATTTTTTCATTTTCATAGTCAAAATTATATACGATATGATAGTATTTATCGGAAAAAATAATCTGAGGAACGAATTAATAAAAGTTTTCCGCAATTACTTAACATTTTCAGCTTAGAATAATGTCTATTTAGTCACAGAAACATTGTTGCAACGGCACAACCGTTCCTCTAGTCAGACGTTCTGCTTTGCTGAGAGACGCAAGAACATTTATCGACAGATGAGAAAACCAGATGAATACCCGAATATCATATTGCAATATAAGTAATGTGTTTTATTTTTCAAAAGTCGACATAGTGACTAGTACGTTTTCAGAATTTCCATTTCCGATCAACATTCTCAATTAATTATTGTTTATCTTATACTATTCTTGTAATAGTATAAGATAAACTATTATTAATTGAGACAGCTGATCGGAAATGCAAATTCAAAAACGTATTAATGACTATGTCGACTTTTTTAAAATAAAACATAATAATTATATTATAATATGATATTCGAGTATTCATCTGGTTTTCGCATTTGTCGATAAATGTTTTTGCATCTCTCAGCAAACCAGAACGTCTGACTAGAGGAACGGTTTGGCCGTTTTAACAATGTTTCTGTGATTGAATAGATAATGTTCTGGTCTGAAAATGTTAATTAATAGCGAAAAACATTTATTAATTCGTTCCTTAGATTCATTTTTCCCATAAATATCATCATATCGTAAGTAATTTTGAACATAAAGATTAAAAACATAAGAGTATACTACCCCTACTTCTTTAATAGTATAAGATAAAGTGATATTCATTAACAATATTGATGAAAGGAACAAATTAAGAAAAAGTAATGTAATCATTAGTATCATGTAAATTTTGACAAAAATAGTATACAATAATCATAGTATTCGTCCGCAAAAAAACTAACCGACGTTTTGCAAGATTTATTCAAATATACGTAATGGTAGTTACGGGGACCGATCAGATAAAGAACTTTTCAAAGTGACTTTACAAAAGGCGGCTTTCACAATCCTTGGATATATTTTCAAATTTAAAATTACTCTTACCAGAGTAAGAGAATTTGTATTTTTGCAAATTTTAATTTGAAAATGTATCCAAGCTTTGTGAAAACCGTCTTTCGTAAAGTCACTTTATAATGCTCTTTGTTTGATCGGTCCCCGTAACTACCATTACGCGTATTTGAAAAAATCCCGAAAAACGTCGATTTATTTTTTTGCGGGCGAATACTATAATTATTGTATACTATTTTTGTCAAAGTTTACATAATGCTAATGCTCACATTACTTTTTCTTAATTGTTTTTCTGATCAATCTTCTTAATGAATACCAGTTTATTTTATACTATTAAGCAAGTAGGGGTCGTAGACTCTTATATTTTTTCATTTTCATAGTCAAAATTACATACGATATGATAGTATTTATCGGAAAAAATAATCTGAGGGACGAATTAATAAAAGTTTTCCGCAATTACTTAACATTTTCAGCTTAGAATAATGTCTATTTAGTCACAGAAACATTGTTGCAACGGCACAACCGTTCCTCTAGTCAGACGTTCTGCTTTGCTGAGAGACGCAAGAACATTTATCGACAGATGAGAAAACCAGATGAATACCCGAATATCATATTGCAATATAAGTAATGTGTTTTATTTTTCAAAAGTCGACATAGTGACTAGTACGTTTTCAGAATTTCCATTTCCGATCAACATTCTCAATTAATTATTGTTTATCTTATACTATTCTTGTAATAGTATAAGATAAACTATTATTAATTGAGACAGCTGATCGTAAATGCAAATTCAAAAACGTATTAATGACTATGTCGACTTTTTTAAAATAAAACATAATAATTATATTATAATATGATATTCGAGTATTCATCTGGTTTTCGCATTTGTCGATAAATGTTTTTGCATCTCTCAGCAAACCAGAACGTCTGACTAGAGGAACGGTTTGGCCGTTTTAACAATGTTTCTGTGATTGAATAGATAATGTTCTGGTCTGAAAATGTTAATTAATAGCGAAAAACATTTATTAATTCGTTCCTTAGATTCATTTTTCCCATAAATATCATCATATCGTAAGTAATTTTGAACATAAAGATTAAAAACATAAGAGTATACTACCCCTACTTCTTTAATAGTATAAGATAAAGTGATATTCATTAACAATATTGATGAAAGGAACAAATTAAGAAAAAGTAATGTAATCATTAGTATCATGTAAATTTTGACAAAAATAGTATACAATAATCATAGTATTCGTCCGCAAAAAAACTAACCGACGTTTTGCAAGATTTATTCAAATATACGTAATGGTAGTTACGGGGACCGATCAGATAAAGAACTTTTCAAAGTGACTTTACAAAAGGCGGCTTTCACAATCCTTGGATATATTTTCAAATTTAAAATTACTCTTACCAGAGTAAGAGAATTTGTATTTTTGCAAATTTTAATTTGAAAATGTATCCAAGCTTTGTGAAAACCGTCTTTCGTAAAGTCACTTTATAATGCTCTTTGTTTGATCGGTCCCCGTAACTACCATTACGCGTATTTGAAAAAATCCCGAAAAACGTCGATTTATTTTTTTGCGGGCGAATACTATAATTATTGTATACTATTTTTGTCAAAGTTTACATAATGCTAATGCTCACATTACTTTTTCTTAATTGTTTTTCTGATCAATCTTCTTAATGAATACCAGTTTATTTTATACTATTAAGCAAGTAGGGGTCGTAGACTCTTATATTTTTTCATTTTCATAGTCAAAATTACATACGATATGATAGTATTTAGCGGAAAAAATAATCTGAGGAACGAATTAATAAAAGTTTTCCGCGATTACTTAAAATTTTCAGATTAGAATAATGTCTATTTAGTCACAGAAACATTGTTGCAACGGCACAACCGTTCCTTTAGTCAGACGTTCTGGTTTGCTGAGAGACGCAAGAACATTCGCCGACAGATGAGAAAACCAGATGAATACCGAACATCATATCATAATATAATTATTGTGTTTTATTTTTAAAAAGACGACATACCGATTAGTACGTTTTCTGAATTTGCATTTCCGATCAGCTTTCTCAATTAATAATAGTTTATCTTATACTATTACAAGAGCAACAGTATTTATATTTTTGTAAATTTCAATTTGAAAATGTATCCAAGCACTTCGAAAACCGTCTTTTGTAACGTCACTTATAAAAGTTCTTTGTTTGATCGGTCCCCGTAACTACCATTACGTGTATTCGAATGAATCCCGACAAACGACGATTCATTTTTTGCAGTCGAATACTATAATTATCATATACTATTTTTGTCAAAGTTGAAATGATAATGATTACATTACTTTTTCTTAATTTGTTTTTCTGATCAATCTTCTTAATGAATACCAGTTTATTTTATACTATTAAGCAAGTAGGGGTCGTATACTCTTTTATTTTTTAATTTTAATCGTAAAAATGACTTACGATTTTATAATATTTATCGGAAAAATTTATCTGAGGAACGAATTAATAAATGTTTTTCGCAATTACTTAATGCTTTCACAGTAGAACAATATCTATTCAGTGACAGCAACACTGTGGCAACGGCCAAACCGTTCCTTTTAGTCAGAAATTCTGGTTTGCTGAGACGCAAGAACATTCATCGACAGATGAGAAAACCAGATGAATACTCGAATATCATAAAATAATTATTGTGTTTTATTTTAAAAAAGTCGACATAGTGATTAATACGTTTTCTGAATTTGCATTTCCGATCAGCTTTCTCAATTAATAATTGTTTATCTTATACTATTCTTGTAATAGTATAAAATAAACTATTATTAATTTATTTTATACTATGATCGGGAATGCAAATTCAGAAAACGTATTAATGACGTATTAATGACTGTCGACTTAAAAAAAAACAATAATTATATTATGATATGATATTCGAGTATTCATCTGTCGATAAATGTTTTTGCATCTCTCAGCAAACCAGAATGCCTGACTAGAGGAACGGTTTGGCCGTTTCAACAATGTTTCTGTGATTAAATAGATAATGTTCTAGTCTAAAAATTTTAAGTAATTGCGGAAAACATTTATTAATTCTTTCCTCAGATTAATTTTTCCGGTAAATATCATCATATCGTAAGTAATTTTGACGATGAAAATGAAAAATATAAGAGTATACGACCTCTACTTGTTTAATAGTATAAAATAAACTGGCATCCATTAAGAAGATTGATCAAAGAAACAAATTAAGAAAAAGTAACGCAATCATTATCATTATGTAAACTTTGACAAAAATAGTATACGATAACTATAATATTCGCCCGCAAAAAAATGAATCGACGTTAGTCGGGATTTATTCAAATACACGTAATGGTAGTTACGGCGACCGATCAAACAAAGAACTTTTTTAAGTGACGTTACAAAAGACGGTTTTCAAAATGCTTGGATACATTTTTTAATTGAAATTTACAAAGATCCAAATACTCTTACTCTTATAATAGTATAAGATAAACTATTATTAATGGGGAAAGCTCACCTGAAATGCAAATTCAGAAAACGTATTAATCACTATGTGGACTCTTTATAAATAAAACACAATAATTATGTTATAATATAATATTCAAATATTCATCTGATGTTCTCATCTGTTGATGAATGGGCTTCCGTCTAAGCAAACCAAAACGTCTGCCTAAAGAAACGATTTGGCCGTTGTTGGGACTTTTTGAAATGTAAAAGTCTTTTCGTTGATGAGACCCCATAAGCACCGCAATTATATGCATTGCAATAGGTCCCGACAACAGCCGATCCATGTCTTTTGCGCGTAAATACTGGAATATTGTTATCTTCCGATCCATTTTATAAAATATAAAAAGATCAGGAAAATCGAAAATGATTTGGATCCCGGGCTAGGTGAACTGGCGTGGAATGCCTCATATACTTTTTAATATTGTCATGGCCTCAAGATTTTGACTATATGGCGTGACCAGTGAATTTCGGGAGCGGGAGATCTGGACGCCGTAAAAACTTATTAAAGCGGTTGAATAATGAGATTGATTTTTTCTGGCTAGTAATTTACCAATCACTAAATATTAGCACCTTTGTCGCATTTTAATATACGATAATAAAACGTGGGATTTTCGTTTTGCCTTCCCTCCCTTTTTACTGGGCGTCTCTGGGTCATCAAGGGATTGCAATCAGTTAAAATCAGTTACTCTACCCAATTGAACCCTGTCCTATCACTTCCTTCCCGCGCTTCGCTAATCTAACCTAATGTTTCGTTGCGTCCACAGCCGCCTTAAGCTACGCTATACCGCATTTGCCGAGGGTACGGGAAAACTGTGGAACCGACGACTCCATATTCTTCTAATTCTCTGGTGCACAGACTTTGATTAAAGCATTCGACCCCGGTGTCAAATGTCCTTCCGCTCACTATTTTGATACCGCAGCCGATGCATGGCTACACGGTCAGCGCTCCAAGTATTATCCATGAGTACTGGACTGCTGCTTAACAAGAAGTCCCGCCGTCGCCGAACCCCGACCGCACACCTACCAGTGTCGCATTAAGCAGCTGTAATGTTTCTTAACAATCTCCTTCTACTTGGTAACCTTTTTTCAATCATTTGCTTCTCACAAAAAACTAATTATATGTTTTCGCGGAACATATCCGTCACTGAGTCATTCAGGATGAATGGAGTCGTCTTCCCGCTTTACAAGACCGAAAGTCCTGTACGATTAAAACCTGACTTTCAAATTAAATTGAAAAACGAAATCGACAACCGTTTAAGCGAAGGAAACAGGAAGTGTTGAGTTTTCAGGTACTTTGAAAAATACATCTTTCGAATAAAAGTATTATTATATCGACTTTTATTAATGCGTCTTCTTACTTTACAATTTTCAAAAAATCGTTATTTAAATTACATTTTTCGGAAGTATATATATTCAAAAGTATCATACTAATGTATCGTACTATATTTTATGAAGATCGGATGAGTCTAACTGTATTTTTGTGTGACCTTTACTTTACTAGCTAAGTACATTAATCTGCTAGTTAAAAAATTTTAACAAGTTTTTCTCGAAACAACGTTTTTCGACGGCTTGTTGATAAAATCTTCGAAACTCTGAACCGATCCTTGTAAAATAGCGCATATCAATGATTTTTTTTTAATTTTAATATTTTTTTCCAAAAACATTTAAAAAACGTTTTTTTTTTAATTTTTTTCGACACATGTCTGCCAATTTTATTATTTTTGCATATATGAAAAATCATATGATATGCGCTATAGCCATTAACACACTGCATCTAAAACCGTTAAATTTTTAGTGAAAATATTTCTGATTGATTTTTTCTGAGAAATACCATTGGAAACATTTCTACCGCTGTCCTGATAAAACCCAATTACTAGCAAAAAAAGTCCTGAGAAATACCATTGAAATAATTCCTACGGTTGTCTTGATAAAACCCAATTGCTCGTAAAAAAAGTCCTCAGAAATACCATTGGAATAATTCCTACGGCTGTCCTGATAAACCCCGATTACTCGCCAAAAAAAGTCCTGAGAAATACCATTGGAATAATTCCTACGGCTGTCCTGATAAACCCCGATTGCTCGTAAAAAAAAGTCCTGAGAAATACCATTGGAATAATTCCTACGGCTGTCCTGATAAACCCCGATTACTCGCCAAAAAAAGTCCTGAGAAATACCATTCGAAGAAATTCGAAGGCTGTCCTGACAAAAGCTGAGCAGTCGTTGAAAAAGAGACCTGACAACAACCATTCTGCAACTCTTTTTTGAATGTCCTGATATGTACCGTTATAAACTATTTTCTCTATATAATTTGCAAAAATGCACTTACACATAATTGGGGCGAAGATTATGCTTCAGCAGCATTGTTAGTCTTATTTTCAACGGCTAAAATAGGCCTTACGAAAAGTCCTGATAACATCCCTTTGACATATATATATATATATATATATATATATATATATATATATATATATATATATATATATACACAGGGTGTCCCAGAACTGAATGCCTTCCCTGAAATGGGGGGTTGGGGGTGAAATTCTGAGTCGATTGATATAAGCATGTGTGGGTCTCCGATCAACCTCTGAATTATTATTAATTTTCAAAGGCGGGCCAGTCAGGTGCGCCCAATGAATCGGCGTACCCTACGTGCACCACTGCACGCGCGTAACGCTCACCAACGTACGCCGGCTCATCGGGCGCACCTGATTCGCCCGCCTTTAAAAATCAATAATAATTCAGAGGTTGATCGGCGACCCACACATGCTCATATCAATCGACTCAAAATTTCACCCCCAACCCCCCCATTTCAGGGAACGCATTTAGTTCTGAGACACCCTGTATATATATATATATATATATATATATATATATATATATATATATATATATATATATTGATCGAGAGGGGCTGTCAATTCTTATCTCATAGAATAGTATGTAAATATGCATACGTATATGTGCTTGGGTATTTGGGTGTTCATTATCTTAATGCGAGACCATGCAAAAAGATACGAGTCAAAAGTTTACGAGTCGCAGTTTCCTTCCAGGGTCGAAACGAGGATCCCCGAAATTCACAGATTATTTCTTTTTTCCTACAGACACACACACACATACATACATACATACATACATACATACATACATATATATATACATATATACACACACACACACACACACACACATATATATATATATATATATATATATATATATATATATATGTATATGTATGTATATATATATATACATATATATATATATAGGTGTATGTATAATGGAACAGTTTCGTCAAATGGACCATTAGCTTATCGCAAAGCTTCGTATAAGAGAATTTTTAAAGCCTCCCCGGTGTCAAATGGCCCTCCGGTTCTCACCGCACCATCGCCCGATCAGAATATCCTTTTCCTTTTTGGAATCCTATCTTGCGATGACGAAGCCAAGAATCCGAGGGGCGGGGGCGGGGACTGGAGGGAAAGGAGGAATAGGCAAGTGAGCGAGGCAGGGTAGGTGTTACCGACGAGGAAAGGGGGGAAGAGGATGGGAAAAAAAGACAAAAAATTCGTGGCGAAAGCGACAAGCCTCGCATACCTTCGAATTTGTCGATGACACTCATGGTGGAAAAAAGCTACGAAGGATGCGAATAATCAAAGTTTCATGCCCTGATCCATTGCACTCTACATATGTGTATGTATATCCCCTCGTTGATATCGAAAAAATGTTAAGGGGTTACCCCCACTTGCGATTTTGAAAAATCGATTTTTTTTTTACTGCATTTTTTTTACTTATAAGTATCCCCATACTTTTGTATGGGCCCGGAATAGATGACTCTATGTAAGTTTACAAAAAAAAATATTTTCTTCGTGTAAACTGAAATTGAAACTTTAAACGCGTTTTTCTCAAAATGGCATTTCTGAAGTCGGTGACCAAGATTACTCGAACACTAATGAACCGATCTTCTTCAAATTTTTCAGGCTTATTTAATACATAAAAATGTAGTCTTTAATCGTTCGATTTTTTTTTCGAAAAAAATGGCCGTTTTATAGCCAAAAAACGGCCGTTTTTTTTCGTTAAAATCGAACCATTAACTTTGACTGTCCGCCATTTTGTGAAAAATGAATATTTTTTAAAATCCTTCGATTAAAGACTAGTTTATACTTATATTTGACTAAATCCATCCGCATTTTTTTTCAGACGATCCACTTCGCCGCAATGTTGGTCACCGCAAACCGTGTATATAAAAACATTATTTCATTGACGGCCATTTGCCACTAAACAATATAATATTTTTCAATAAAAAAATTACTGAAAGTTCTTCAAGATGTATTCTTTAAGATGGTATATTGATCGATTAAAAAAGTTTTGTAGTTTTCTTTTAAAAAATTCATGAAAAGGGCCTTTTTTGCGCTACAAGTGGGGGTAACCCGGTAATGTACGGTAACGAAAGAACTCGCATCATGATTTTTCGACGGATTTAAAAACTGGTATTTTTTATTTTGAGTGTGAAAAATGACAATTTTGCAACGAAATTGGAAAAATACGTGAAATCGGATTGCACAATTTTTGGGAAAATCTTTGTTTGTGTTATCAACGTTTTTTGCTCGGCCGCTGTAGAAAAGAAAAGAGGGAAAAGTAGGTGTGAATACATGAAAAAGATTTTTCGTCTCTTCGAATTTGTCAATTTTTTTCTTCTCTTTTAATTTTTGAATGTTTTTCTCTTTCAATTTTTCAATTATTTTCCCTTTCCTTGGCTTTCAGTTTCTCTGAAGAAGATTTAAAAAATCCTCACTAAGGAAACTGAAAGCGAAAAACGGGGACAAAAAATAGATAAAGAGAGAATGAGACAAACGTGGCTCTGAAGAAAAAAAAGTGCGAAAAATGTTGAATACCCAAAATTCTCAAATTCATTTTCAAAGATAGAGCAACTATTTTACGTATTTTTCCAATTTTTCTTAAAAATCCTAATTTCTCACATTCAGAATTGAAAACACATTTGTTTTTAAATCCGTTTAAAAGTGAGGGTGCAAGAATCTTTTTCTTTTTTTTTTACCATACAACATTTTTTTCTATGGCAACGAGGGAAAAAAGTTGTTTTTTGTTTTTGTAGTTGAATACGTACATACGTGAATATTCTTATCGACAACTAGATAGAATAACCCAAACAATTGCGTTTTTCTATACGAATGCCCAAACAATTAATGTTGATAAATTATCATGTGAGTATTGCGTGCACAGGAGGCGGAAAATGGAGTACACAGATGCGTTTACCTGCAAGTGTGCTGTCGCAATGGCAACGGGCACGAAAGGCAACTGCGCAGACCACTGGAGCGTCGTGCCTTCGTAAAGTAGAAGCGTGCCACTCGCACTCGCCACCAGTACCATCAATTTGCCGTCTGGTTCTGGGGGAGCAATATTTTCTTTTTAATGAAAAAAAAAAAAACAAGCGCGCGGAACAAAAACAACACAATTAGCAAAGAACTACAAAAAAATAGGTAGAAGAAGAAGAATCAAATATATTAATATTCATTTATATATTTGTGGGTGTATGTGTGTGTTTTTGGTTAAAAATGTAAAAAAATAAGAGAAACCAATTTGCCGGCTCGAGGTATCCTGTGCTATATATGTATGCATATATGTACGTGTAAAGAGACATATATATGAGGTATTCCACGTGAATCCGGTGGACTTTTCCCCTGACCCCCGCCAATTCGATTTTTTTCATCTGATTCCATTGATTCTAAAAGACACCCTGAATTTTTTTACATTTGTCAAAACAACGCTTAGTCAAAAAAAAAATAATTTCTCCGAAAAAAACGCCCCGATTTAAAAGTCTGAAAAAATTCCCAAAAATGCGTCATTATATGTTAAAATTTTCAAGCTATCACCCGCAGTGGTAGTATGATTATTTCTGTGCTTTCTGAACAATTAACGTTTTGAAAAATCCGAAAATTTCATGATTTTTTTTGAATAACCAAATGGTTATTCAAAATGGTTAAAAAAATTCAAATGGGTGTCAAAATATTTAAGTATCCGTGCGAAGTAAGCGGTTCGTGAAATTTTCGGATTTTTTTAAACGTCAATCGCTCAGAAAGCACAGAAAAAATCATACTTCCACTGCGGGTGATAGCTTCAAATTTTTCACATATGATCACGCATTTTTGGGAATTTGTTCAGATTTTTTAATCAGGGCGTTTTTTTCGAAGAAATTTTTTTTTTACGAAGGGTTGTTTCGTAAAATGTAAAAAAAATCAGGGTGTCTTTTAGAGTCAATAGAATCAGATTTTTTAAATCGAATTGGCGGGGGTCAGACAAAAAGTCCACCGGATTCACGTGGAATACCTCATATATATATATATATATATATATATATATATATATATATATGCAGCAACGCATGCTAGAAATAGAATCAAAATTCGAAAAGGATTTTTTCGTAATTTATGAATGTGATCCACAAAAAATAAAAAATGAATTTCTTCAATTTTTGGAAATGGATCAGAGATTTCCGAAAATTCTGAACGTTATGACCCATTTCGAAAAACTGAAGAAGTTTTTGTTTTATTTTTCGTTAATCACATGTTTAACGTTACAAAAAATCATTTTTAAATTTTAACGCCCTTTCTATTAAATGTTGCTATCTACAATAAAGCAACACGTACGTGAAACATGAAGAATAAAAAACAAACTTCTTCAATTTTTGGAAAGCGATAAACGTTTCTGGAAAAATCTAAACAAGTACTGTCGTCTACTTTGATTGACATGTATATATGTGTACCAATATCATACAATAGGAAGGAAATAAAAATTCGAAAAGCTTTTTGTGTTATGTTAAAAATGTGATTTACGCAAAATAAAAAACGAAACTTCTTCAATTTTCGAAAAACGGTAAAATTTTTCGAAAATTTGACGTCTAAGTTTAATCATGTTGAAAATCTGATTTCCGAACAATGAAAATCAAGCTTCGTCGATTTTTGGAATGCTAAGGAACATTGTCCAACTCGGATTTACAATTCACAAATGCATTGCCGCATCATAAAGCTTATTTTTTGCATTTGTTGCAATATTTATATTTATATGTCTAATTTTTTTTAAAGAGATATGGAATATATGTTTGTATATATCCATATATATATATATATATATATATATATATATATATATATATATATATGGGTCATTCCATGTCAAATCGACAAATTTTTTACCTGACCCCCTTTGATTTCGCTGAAAATTTTCTATCTTTTTCTACCCCCCGAAAGTTATTTTTCAGAATTTTTTCAAATTTTTTTTCCCGACTCAAAAAAAGTTATGAATTTTTTAAAAAAACCGCTCTTTTATTTTTAAATTGCCAGAACTTTTTCAAAAATTGACCGTTTGGGAACTTTTTTTTTCAAAATTTTTGTTTTTAAATGTAGTTTTCGAAAAAAAAT
>OX101788.1:3083208-3135708 GCA_944452715.1 Ophion slaviceki | reverse complement strand
AAATTATAATATAATATAATAAAAACATTTTTATATATATATATATATATTGAAGTATAGCGTCGTTTCGCAATATTACTTTTTTGTCTTCTTTTTGAAAAAAAAATATTTTGAATTTTTTGCTCTCAAAAAGAAAAAAGGCAAGAAGCGCATCGGAAGCAGCTTTGCTCATTAGACTCGCGGGGAACGCGCGCCGGGAGATAAAACGTGCCTGTAACATTCCAGAATCCAATCGGAACTTAGTGTGATGAAGACATCGTTCCGAGAATCGTAAGCCAATCTCGCCGGCAATAGACGATCGTAGAGCTTGAACGTGAAGATATGGTAAGCGCTCCTGTAGAACTCGAGGGTACCGTCGGCGCAGTAGACGCACAAAGCGTCGCTGCCTTCCGCCGAGCCGAACTGTCCGACCGTCAGGGAGTACGGCATACTCGCGGAAAACTCGTGCTCGTGAAATGCGTTCAAGATGCATCGATCCCCTGTGTAGATGCGTGTTTCACGCGCGATTTATCATTGTCTCTTTTCTTGTTATTTATTGAAAAAAAAAATCCGTAACTCCAAAAACGTCATGATTTTTTGAAGAAAAAAAACATTTTGAGTGTAACAACTGGGAAAAAAACTTCTTCGGTAAATGTCTAGAATCCTGACCAAAAAGGGGTTGAAAGCTCCTGACCCAAAAGGGGTTGAAATTTTTTTTTACCAAGTTGATATTTTTCAGGATACTTTCGTATGATTATACAACTCGGCGGAAGACAATTTCCCAACAAACCCACACAAACCCAAATAAAATATATTTTACACGTACATGCACGCAAAAATCTCGGCGGAAGACTATTTCCCAAACAAACCCAAAAAACCCAAACAAAATATAGCGATCGCGCGCATGTGTGTGTGTGTTGATTTTTGTGTGCGTGTTGGTTGTTGATTTGTTGTGTCCGTGTGCGAGTAAAATATATTTTGTGTGGGTTTGATTGGGTTTGTGTGTGCGTCCTACCCCGGACCTCAATATTCACGTCGAAGTGTTTAAAATCCGCAATTACACTGAGAAAAAAAAACCAATTAAATCAAAAAAATATATTGGTTGATCCAAACAAATGTGATGCTGCGGAGTGTCGTCGATATATGAGATTGTTACAATACTATAAAATATTGGAAAATGTGATTGATTTGAGTAACATATTATTTTATTTGAAAAAGCTCTTCTGTTCTCTGAATATCTGCATTATCCTTCAAATAAAATTATATTCTATTGAAATCATTCCATATACAATCTGTAGATGTATTGGATGAAATAATTAAGCGGTTGCTACAACATTTTTTATTGCATACAAAAATATAATCAATCGAATTAATGATTTATTTACTACATCGAAACGAATATGCCAGGGAACGTAAGTTTTCCAATTTGTTTTAAATCTTAAATAAAACGTGAACATTAGAATGATCATCCACGATAATAGTGGAGAGAATATCAGATATCCAGTGGAATATCCATGGAGAGAATATCAGATATTCAACTGATTAGAACAGATAATACACTTTGATCTTAGCCACAGGCCAAGAAGCGATACTCTTTAGAGTATCTCCAGCGTTTAAGGGGTTACCCCCACTTGCGATTTTGAAAAAATCGATTTTTTTTATTGCATTTTTTTGAAGTGCAATTTGAAGTGCAGTTTTTTTGTGATGCCCGGAATAGATGACTCTATGTAAGTTTACAAAAAAAATATTTTCTTCGTGTAAACTGAAATTGAAACTTTAAACGCGTTTTTCTCAAAATGGCATTTCTGAAGTCGATGACCAAGATTACTCGAACACTAATGAACCGATCTTCTTGAAATTTTGCAGGCTTATTTAATACATAAAAATGTAGTCTTTAATCGTTCGATTTTTTTTTCGAAAAAAAAAATGGCCGTTTTATAGCCAAAAACTGCCGTTTTTTTTCGTTAAAATCGAACCATTAACTTTGACTGTCCGCCATTTTGTGAAAAATGAATATTTTTTAAAATCCTTCGATTAAAGACTAGTTTATACTTATATTTGACTAAATCCATCCGCATTTTTTTTCCAGATGATCCACTTCGCCGCAATGTTGGTCACCGCAAACCGTGTATATAAAAATATTATTTCATTGACGGCCATTTGCCACTAAACAATGTAATATTTTTCAATAAAAAAATTACTGAAAGTTCTTCAAGATGTGTTTTTTAAGATGGTACATTGATCGATTAAAAAAGTTTTGTAGTTTTCTTTAAAAAAATTCATGAAAAAGGCCTTTTTTGCGCTACAAGTGGGGGTAACGCCTTAAGTAGATTTTCGTTTCGCGCTACGCTTACGAGAAACGAGCGCGCGTGCGGCTTCTAGCGGTTACTCCGAGAACTACGGGTTTCCTCACACCTATAATTTCGGTGGCGCTCAGCCATGATTTGGTTGAATTTTTTCAACCAAATGTGCAACAAACAAATTTTACTTTCGCATAATTTTTTAACCAATTCAGACATTTGCTTAATATTTTTCAATCAAAATAAAATATCAATATCTTAACGAACAATGTACTTAAAAATCAATATCGGATATGGTGAAAACAATAAAATGACATATTTACTCAATAGAAATTTTATTTGAATCAAACGAGCGAAATTCAATTTTTCTTGGGTACTCGAATCAACAATATTCATGTTATGAATTGAAACGCTTTTTCGTTCGTTGCAGAAATTGCATTCAAAACTATATAATTTGTTCGCGATAATTTTTTAGATAGTTTCAATAATATATCGTTCTCGGCTAACAATATATCTTTTGAATGAAAAAAAAAACTTTCAATTTTATCATGTTATTGAAGTCAATAGCGTTTTGTTTGGACTAATAAATCCGATTACTTGCACCAACAATTTTACAATTGAATCAACGAAATTTCATTCAATAACACCAATGATATTGGATCGATGATTTTTTTTCTCAGTGTACGTTGCATGATTTTCTAATTTAAAAAAACCCACATTTTAACAAATTAACAAAAATTGTTAGCCCCGCCCACGAAATATCATTAGTCGAAACCAATTGACGCTGCTCGTGGCAAAAAAAAATTGTTGATGTTTTTGGTCAGGAGCCCCGATTCTAGACATTTACCACTTCTTCTTTGACCAACAGAGACAAAGGTATCGCAAAGATTTACGAGATTTTTTTTGCGTATTTCTTTTTTACTGGAATGGGAAATTTTAAAAAAGCAAAACTTGAAACATTCGGAAAGTTGTGAGAAATTTCGTTATTTTCCTATTTTTATTTGTGGCAAAAAGAACAAATTTGTCAGCGTCTTCGATAAAATATATATAATGATAATAATAATAATTATTATTATTATTATCATTAATTTTTTTAATTGCCATTTCTTCCACGTTTTCATGATACAAAATCGAGTTTTTTTCCTCATAATTAATTGAAAAATGATTTTTTTTTGGAGGACGTAAAGAATGGGTCCCTGCGCAAGAAAGACATATCGATGAATCAATAAAAATGAAAATACGTGAATAAACTAAGAAAATAAGGAGAAAAATAAATAAAGAGCGAAAAAACGAAAAAAGAAGCGAAAGAGATTTAAAAAAGGAGTAGCGGGGTGGAATGGCAGGAGGAAATTATGCGCGGTAATGCGACAGGAGTTCGACGAACCGTGCTCGCTCGATTCCTGGCTGAGTCTGATCCCGTAAACGATGAGCTTCGCGCGCGTGAGTACGGCCAATCCAAGATCCCGAGAAACCCTGTAACATCCCGAGCGATTACGATCTTCTTGCAATAAATTGCGTTCAAGTTTTGCCCTTATATATATTTTTTAAACAATTTTTTTTTTACATATATATATATATTTGTTTATTTTTTACATATATATACATTTATTTATTCGATGCAACATTCCAAATATACATTTTTATATCATTTTGATAATCGTGTTTTAAAACTATTAATTTAAATTTTTTAATTTAATGAAAATATTTTTCAAAAATACAATTTTTTATCTAGTTCTTAGCTTGGTCTTAGCCATGGTCTTAGCTTTAATTTGGAAAAAAGAATTCGTAAAAATTTCAAAAATCGGCCGAGTTATGACGATTTTTGTGAAGAGTAAGATCGCCCACTGCCCTATGGCAAACCGCCCTGCTGCGATTTACCCTTTTTTTCTCTTTTCCGAAACTGTGTTTTATGTAACGGTGTAAGCCGAATCTCAAAATTTATCCATCTGATGTCTCAGAATTCAAACAGAACATATTTGATAACATTTTTTATAACGTGGCTGGATTATTTTTTTATATTCTTCCAGTTTTTAATAACAAATTATCGAAGTGTGTTTTTTTTGTCGAAAACGAACTTCTTTTTCTGCAGCTAGCCATTTTCGTATTTTTTTTTTTCTAAAAAGTATACAGTCATACGGAAGTTTTGTTAATATTATATATATATATATATATATATTTGTTTATTTATTTATTTATTTATTTATTTATTATTATACTGAAGGCTTTTTTATTTTTATTTTAAGATGAGTCAAGTGGCTAAAAACCCCTACACCGATTGGCCATGCAACCACGGCGGCACTTTCTTGAAATAATTAATGCTTCATGGTTTATCGATATTTCTTGGTAAAAAAAACTCAAACTTTGCAGAACTTTGCATTAATTGTGTGCAGAATCCCGAGTTCGTCATCCCAATATTCCCATCAGAAAAAATGATGGCAATCGTGTAAATGTATATAACATATTTAACATAATCAATAAAGATTATTATTGTTGTTATAAGGCAAATCCAAACACAGAAATAGATACACATCACTTTCGGGTACTTAGTATTCTATATGTATATGTGTGCGCATAGATACATATATATAGTCATGAATTTACGATGACAAAATATCTCTTGGTAAAATAAATAATTACGAACGTCTATAATTCCTCATTTAATCATTCAGTCAACCATCTCGCTCATTAAAAGCCATCAATGATTAAAATTAAATAAATAAGCTACTTTGTTGAGTCTAACGAGTGTCCAACGTTTCCCCTCTATCCCGAGTCTCACTTTCGCTTTGGCTCGACGGTACAGAATTAAAAAAGTATAGGAGGAAAGTTAGGAATGACGAGAAGCACTGGAAATGCGTAACGGCCAACACCCTTAAGGATCATCGAGCGGTTTCGTCGTGTAAGGAAAAATAAAAGTGTGCGTAAGAATTTTATTCATAACTGACATCCGCCCGGGCAATTAATAGATTATGCAGTCAAAATTGTCCGCGGCGACCTGTAATTTAGTAACAGGACACGTTTCTTGCCTCAATCGCACGGCGTACGAGAAATTGCAGTGCGTGCTTCTCGAGACTCGTTTAAACGCCACTTGGACGCTTTCCTCCCGTATAACACGCGGCAATTTCAGAGGAACGTCGATCGTCTCCGCGCAATCTCAAGGAGTACGCGCGCCGCGTTGTTTTTAAACCCGTGCGCAGCTGACTCTTTGAAAATTGGATCTAAGCGGATCGTCAGAAGCGAGCGATTCGCGATACATAAGTGAAAAAAAGTTGATTGCAGTCGACCGGATAGAATTCTTAAATATGAACGCCGCTCCGTACTTCGAGTTGAGAAATCTTATTCATTTTTGCCGCGGTTTAATCACTGTGAATTATATGTATGAATGTTGTCTACTTAAAAAGCTTTTTATAGCAATAGATAGGTCTGTGTACAGGGTGTCTCCGGAAGACCCATTTGATTCCTACAAAGTAGATAGATCGCGTGATTCTAAGGAGAAAAGTCCTTTTCCACTTTTCTGTCCGACGCACTATCGATTAGATATCGATTAATTAACGAGAGCCAATCCGATACGAGGAACGGCTCCCCACTGCGCGCGAGCCTATATGAGCGACTGGGGGGGCGTGGCGCCCGCTTCCCGACTCCCCGCTCGGCACCGCCCACTCACCGCGCATTGGCTGGCGTTCGTCGATCAATATCTGGACATGGGTGCGTTCGATCGAAAAATGGATAAGGACTTTTCTCTCCGGAATTTGGAGAGATTTCCAACGGGCAAACGATCTCACGCGACTTTCGCGGCAACCCAACTGGCATCGCGATATTGTGTGAAACAGTGAAATGTAGAAAAGGTGCAAAACTCGATGCAGCGTAACTACCGAGGTAAAACAATCGGCCTATGTGAATGGGGCCGGGAGGAGAAAACCTTTCGAGAGAAACTGCGTGAAGCATAATTACATGCGGCGTGAGTCCGAACGCGGCAAAAATGCCATAAATCCAACCGCGCGCGCGCGACTTCATCCTCGAGTTCACGCTTATCTAACAAAATACTACGTCATTAGCGTATACACGTTACGGTGTAAAACGCAACTACGGGAAGACATACACTACTCTTGGGCAACTCGTAAAATCTGTAACGCACGAAGGTTATGACACAAAGCGAAACTCGTTAGGGGGAATATTAATTCCGTAACTTTATTATCATTCCGGACTTGGTTGCGCGGGGATAAGATCGATAATTGTGTGCTGTATCTCGCGTCACTCCGGCTCGTAAATGTACACATCTTGATCGCGTTGGGCGGGGTATTTTTCCTTTCACAATTTCAATATTGCGATTTAATTGAACGTCATTACGTGGTATCCTTTTTCAACCTTGGTGAATTGAGGTTAGGAGCGTCAGCTGTCAAATTTAGGAAAGAGTTTATGGAGGTTAGATTACACGAGTTCAAACTCCATAGAGGAAGCGGTAGGAAAAGCGTCTGCAAGAATGTAAAAATTTCAGGTACCAAATTTCACCGTCAGGGTCGCTTCGATAACTAGCGACCGAGCAGTATAGTAATAGCTATATCACGAAGAGAAAGTCACCGCGGCACTCCGATTAACCCTTAAAAGGTAAAAATTGAAATAAAGAAATAGTAGGACTAATTAACCTATAAAAGTGATCCTGAAAACGTTTTCCGTAACGCAATTGCTGTATTACCGGAAACAGGAGCACAAAAATCGTAAGTAATTGAAAAACAAATATAATTGTTCACAGATGTAGACAATTAGAAGTCAGATTGATACTTTGTTGAATTATAAATTAGTTTGTATTATAGAATATGCCGATAATGCAAGACACTAGAAGGGTCTTCCAAATTTACATTATCCATACTTGCTTTGAAGTTTCACTGAAAAGGAGATATTATGTGTTCTTACTTTCCTAATAAGTAATAATTTCTTAATACCAATTTGAGATCTATGTTTAGAAATGATAACTTTGCAGAAACATCTCGAAAAAGACAAAAAACAGCTGAATTTTTTTTCAAACATAAAACAATTTTTGTGAATATCGGAAAATTCTCAAAACTTTTTATTTATTTGAGATTATAGACAGCTTCAGCACACACTTTTCTTTTCCAGCGAAAGAATTTTTGACTCTGACCGATGGTCATTGTTGCCAGCTCCTTGGGCCGATTTTGAGGTTATGAATGGGTCGCGTATGTTTCTAACTTCGCGACACTCCTGCCAACCTGAACATTATCATATACCACGATTTACGGCGTTGCCAATTTGTCTCCCGTTAATATAGCGAGAAAACAATTATACAAAGTAATGAAAACATTTTATGTAATCATCGAATGTTCGTAATTTTTATAACGAGGTGTAAAAAAATTGTTCGAAAACGTACATTCAAGTGGACGATTATTGTATAGCCAACAGTTGGTAACAGTCCATCAGCCCTATGCATAAGCATAGGGCTCGCCTCGTACTTCACCCCCGATGGCTAGACCCTATGTAACCTTAAGGCCTTAGGCCACTCTAGAGGCCGAAAAAATAGGCTTTCTGGGGATTTTTTTTTCAGAAAAACTACGAAATAAATCGAGATTACAAAAAAGGGTGTTTATCATACATATCACTGCCTGTATACATTAATTTTTTTTTAAGTGATTAATTTCAAAATCCGTTGATAAACACCCTTTTTTTGTAATCTCGATTGATTATGTGGTTTTTCTGAAAAAAAAAATCCCCAAAAAGCCTATTTTTCGGCCTCTAGAGTGGCCTAACCCCTTAAATTACGGAGTTTGGAATCTACTCTAACCTCCATAAAGGAATGTATCCGCACAAGGCATCTCGGCGCGAAGCGCCAGCAGCGCCACCTCGGCGGAAGCTTTATTATATCTACCCCCGACGAATCGAAGTTAAACTTTCGCAATATACCACCTCACACTTTATACTCACGGCGAGAAATTTCCGACTTTCAAATCAATTATATCGTGTTCTAGATTGGTCTCGAGCATGAGATCCGTTGCTTTGTAACCCGTTGGTGCTTTGATCTCGTCCGTCCATTGCGACGATGGACAATAAATCCGAAGGATTCCCCGTCCCTGGTCATTACTGCCAACCACGATAATGTCACCTTTCTCCGCTCCGAAGAGCGGAGCGACCAACAAACACGACATCTCGTAATGTTCTTCGCTACCACACTCCGTTCTCCACCAATCTTTCGTCTTGAATAGAGACATTTCGCTTTCTTTTGTTATTTGCTCTTCAATTCTTTATCACTGCGACGATTCACGGCTATTCATCTCGCGTGTCACGCGGCAAATCGTATCTACGTAATATTACGTCGTGAGACAATTGCGGGGTAGAATCGAACAGTCTGAAATTATCGATCGACGGGGCGCCGTAGGTAGGTTGGTTGTCATGGAGCAGTTTGTAGCAAACATTTCGACAATCGTCCAGGCAGTCTTACGGAACCGGAGCTACCCGAATGTTGCAGTTTGTCTGATAATGGAATTGTAGCAAGTAAGGGTTTCAATCAAGCGGCGCTGTTGTCGCCTGGCACCATCTTCGGGCTCTTTGACTGCGAAAGTGGGGATGAAAATACAATGAGTTTTCAGCAGGATACCAACCTCTTGTGAATAAAATTTCGTCCAAAAAGCAATGATTATTGGACAATATCCAACTCATAATATCGTTGGAAAATATTTCTAAGCCGAGAAACGACATTTATAGTTATAATCTTTGCAATTAAATACAAATATATTTAAATTTTACTAAGGAAAGATAAACCGATAGACTTGACAACAGCGCATTTGAAATACCCGCTAGTTGATGCCTGACTGTGAGTGGCCCACTCGACAAAGCCAGTTAACGCGCCGTTGCCACGTTTAACCTCCAAATTTTATCAATGTCGGAAAACATACCGTTCGAGCTCAAAATCTGCATCTTTTTTCAAGTATTATTAATGAACGAAGTAGAGAAACCGCTAAATTTTTTGAAACGACATTCCTAACACTATAATCACGGTTCGCTTAGTTTTTTATTCAAATCTCAACATTATTTTGGTCCCTACAGTCCTGTAACTAGTGTTTACGAGTTGTCATGCGTTATCGACAAATGCTATGTTGGGCAGCTGATTGATTTTTAGACAGTCAACGCACCACAAATTAATCTCCCGGTGATATAAATTCCAATCGAATCTGAATATTTCGATTTTAATCTTGAAACTCGTTAGTATCTTCGAAAACATGGACGTCGAAAAAAAGTTCGTCCACCATAAGCAGCATTTTATGAAAGGGGCCCTCAAATGCTGTGAACAATTTCCTCGTAGGTGCAGTTGCTTCTAAAATACATCTAATAGCGACTGTTGAGTGAAATAACCTACAGCACAAGGCCATTCAAGGTCATCAAAACCGTCCTCGTTTCTAAAAGATGGTCAAAGTTTATAATTAACTAAAAAATGACCCGCTGATGTTCCTAACCTCAATTTACCAACATAAAACATTGCGGAAAGATGCAAATCGAATACGTCTGGGTTTTCTTCGTTTAAGGCCGTAGGTCCCAGTAACGGGTATAAAATCATGCGCGAATTCAACAATTTTTCTCGTATGAAAAAGTGATTCACTCATAAAATTAATTACACATCTATTTAGTATGAATATCAAGCTGTTAGAAAATATATATATTTTTTTTCGATATACAAAATGGCCGACTATTCGAAACTTCTCAACACAGCTTTTTTTCAATTGGCGTGACAAATAATTTCAACAATTTTCACTCGATTTACTTCAAATTTAAAAGGTATGTTCCCAATTGCATTTCGCAGAGAAGTACGTACGAAATTTCTGATCAATCGAAAACTTTTCATTTTATGAGCAGTTTATGAGCAGTTATAACGAAATTTTTCACTGAAAATTCATTTCTTAAGTTCAAATACCTACAATTTTTGAAGAAAACAATATTTTTTAAATTCCGTACGTACTTCTCTAGGTATTCTAATGTAGATTGACGAGAATTTTTGTTTTTTGTTCGAGGTAAAAAATTGTGGATGCTAAATGTCACGCCGCGGAGCGCCTAAAAAAATAAAATAAAATATTAGTAGTCGGCCATTTTGTACATCGAAAAATATATATATATATATATATTTTTTCTAACAGCTTGATATTGATACTAAATAGATGTGTAATTAATGTTATGAGTCAATCACTTTTTCATATGAAAAAAAATGGTTAAATTCGCACGTGGCTTTATACCCATTACTGTGGCCAAAGGCCTTAAATGTATTTCTACTACATATCGCAATATTCTCAATACTCCAAATTTCTCCAGTTTCTACGTTATATTCTCCAGTGTCTTTTGCGCAGCAAAGTTTGAAATCGAATTTGAATTTCAAAACGCGCGCGCTTGGCAAGTCCGGCGATTGATCCGCCAGCTGGCAGCACCGCGCGGCGCGCATAGATTTTCTCTTTCAGTTCGTGGTGAAACTGATCAGCTGTTCGGGCGACAGTTCCGCGACAGCTCGGGTGATCTGTCAAGCGATTTGTTTTTTTTCCAGCCTTCTATCGTCATCGTCGCGATAATTTATTGGACATGGAGCCTCAAGATGTTTATTACAACAAAGCCGAATACGTGGAGACGGTGAGAAAATTTTATCCTCGCGGCCTTTCCCCCGACCCGAAGGTCACACCCTGCGGTGTCATCGAACATAACCTCTCCCTCGCGAATCCAAAATTGGCATTGTTGCTGTTATTGTTGTTTTCGAAGGCCTCGGGCAACAAAGTTAGCCGCCAAACGGTGCTCTGCGGTTCGCAAAATATCGTTCTCCATGGGAAAGTAATCGTGCAGTCGGACGCGATTATACGGGGCGACCTGGCGAACGTGAGGACCGGACGGTACTGCATCATCAGCAAGAACGTCGTGATAAGACCGCCCTTCAAAAAATTCAGCAAGGGGTAAGCGCGATACTCATTTTGTTATGACGATGAAACGGAAAAACAGGACAGAATTAATAATTCAGCGCATTGCGACGAGCTCGCGTGTGATTTTCGCGTTACGAGACGAAACATAACCTCCCTCTGTGTCTCGTATCGCGTGTAGCTAATAATTGATCGGAGCGTAAGCTTTGTGTCAAATTTGCGAATCCACCTGCGTATATATATGTAAATGAACGTGAAAAATTGAGTGAGATACTGGTCGAAACTAATAAAACTTTTCGTACATCGAACTCGAACATTCAGGGACGGAAAACTCCAGTTGTTTCGACGCCAACTTTGCTCAAACGGACGGAGAAAGTTTCCAAAAATCGTAGATATTGTTGCACCGTTGCATTTTGAGGCGGCATATACATTTGGATGGGAAACAAATTAAGCAATTTTGGGAGATTTTCTAAACTAAGCAACAATTATTCTTCGTTTATCAAACTGTGGGTATACTTTAATAGTATATTTAAGTATACAAACCAATTTTTTTCAATTTTTGAATTGTATTTTCATTTTTCACTTAGAACATGTATAGTTTCTACTGGACAGTAATAAAACGAAGAAAATGCAAATTTAAGAGAATGGCAGCCATTTACAAAAAAAAACAATGTTTCACGCAAAATTTCTGTAAAACTTGTATTAAAAAAGTAGTTTTTTTTTTTCTAATTTTTCAAAAACAATTCTCATCAAGTAGAAGGTACCAATATTATCAATATTTTCACCAAGTTTCTACACAATCGGCTTGATAATTTGTCAGCAATCCTGCATGCCAATGTCGCAAACGCAGTTTTGAGAAAAACGCATATGAAGTTTACATGGAATTAAAATTAAATTGCACTAGGTATTTGTGGTAACTAATTAGTTGAGTAATCTGTTACAAACTGATTAAATTATCAATTACAGTAATAATTGTAATCGTTAGTTGTTAATTTAATCATTTTTTGCCTACCATCAAATTTTTGCCTATCTACAAATTTGCCTGCCCCTCTGCGCTCTTGCTTCTACCTGCGGTGCAAGCTCTGAATCCTAGCAGTGAGACACAGCATCGACGGGATGTAACGTTTAAAGTTTTTCGATTTTGCTGTGAAACTTTGGAAAAATATTCCACATATATGTTCTAACGTTTACAGCTGACGCGCCCAATCTCAATTTACCAAAACTGGACAACGATATCAGCGAAATTGTTATATTATATTTATTACACTATTATAATTATTATCAACGGTACCAGTGACGTTATATTATTATATTTATTAAACTGGCCAGGAAATACAACAAGACCCGTACTGAATTGAGAATTCGCATAGTTCGTAATTCGTAATTCGAACAACGTATAGAAATGTAAGAGTACCGGGAAGAGAAGGTCATAGAGGGAAGAACTAAAGAAACAGGGGCCAGTTTAAGAGGAGGGTAGGGGTTTCAGCGTAAAAAAAAACACTTTTTTGCGAATTTTTTTCATTTGTATTGATAGAGTAAATTTATTGAAACATTTTGTACATTGTTAAGTGTCATTTCGTGAAACGCGAAAATATCCACAAACAAGCCGGTGACAAAGCTTTTCCAAGAACGCCTTTGGAAAAACACGATTTGCGGTGTTCACTGTATCTCAGCTAGAAGTTATCTGAAATCAAGTACCATTAAAATTTAGTCAAAGTATCATCAAATCCTCCCTCCAAGGGTCTTTGATAATTTTTTTTTCATTTCTAAATTTTTGGTGGTCATGTAAAGTGAAAAGTGCTATTTTTCACGAAAAATTCCGCCATTTTGGGGGTGGAAAACCCCCTCAATGTAAAAAAACCTCAAACTAACCGTTGGGGGGAGGTATTTTATATGTAGAAAGTGTGTACCAAGTTTGAAACAAATCGGTCATGTAGTTTTCAAATGGCAGTGAACACGGACTTTGAAAAAGTGGTTTCGAGAAAAACGCGACACCGGCTTGTTTGTGGATATTTTCGCGTACAAATTTCACGGAATGTTCTTGAAATGACACTTAACAATGTACAAAAGGTTTCACTAAATTTACTCTATCCGTATAGATGGAAAAAAATTCGCAAAAAAGTGTTTTTTTTTTCACGCCGAAACCCCAACCGTCCCCTTCAGATGCAGAAATATAGGAAACAGCGGTAAAGAGGGATATGCGGAAAAAGAAAAGAAAAAATGAATAAGAAAATGGTAGATGGTTTGGAAAAGTTGCGAAGAGGCTACAAGGTGGAGGCACTAGATGAAAAAAATTAATAAAGAAATGGAGGGGAAACCGGTTAAGGAATTCTGCGTGTATTCAAGAGCCTTCGAAAGCATGGTAAGAAAGAAAGCATACAGGAGAAAAAGGGCAAAAGACAAATGTTAACAAAAAAAAGAAGGAAATCCGTAAAAGGGTGTCAACGTACAGAGGGGATGATTGTTTAAAAACCTGCAAGGGTATGCTTGGATATAAAGAACTATACTCTACCATTATTTTTATATTATTTATATTATTTTAGATTATTTTTATTTTATATTTACTATACTATCACTATTATTGATATCAACGGTACCAGTGAAATTATTCTATTATATTCGTTATACTATCATTATTATTATTATCAATGGTACCAATGAAATCATATCAATCGCCGTTACAATTTATGTTTGGAAGTGGAAGGCCATTTGCAACTACTTTTGTCATTTTTGAAAGAAATAATCGCCAAATACAAAAATGTTTCGTACTAAAGTTACTCTTTGTTACACAGAATTCACACTGTTTTAAAGAAATATGTTTCCTTTTTCATGACCTTCAAATTATACTATTAAGAGGTCTTCACACCTTAGACGCTCAAAAAGAGGCTATTTTCATGGATTTTTTGATAGGTTTATATTATAGTTATTGATATAAAAGTTGTTACACTTAAGGGGTTAGGCCACAGACACGGGTATAAAATCATGTGCGAATTTAACCATTTTTTTCGTATGAAAAAGTGATTCAAGCTGATAGAAAATATATCTTTTTTTTTCGATATACAAATTGGCCGACTACTAATATTGTCTTTGGTTATCTATTTTTTAGGCGCTCCGCGGTGTGACATTTAGCATCCACAATTTTTTACCTAGAACAAAAAACAAAAATTCTCGTCAATCTACATTAGAATACCTAAAGAAGTACGTACGGAATTAAAAAAATATTGTTTTATTCAAAAGTTGTAGGCATTTGAATTGAGTTGTAGGTATTTAAATGAGTTTTCAGTGAAAAATTTCGTACAAAACTGCTTATAAAATGAAAAGTTTTCGATTAATCAGAAAGTCCGTACGTACTTCTCTGCGAAATGCAATTAGGAACACAACTTTTAAATTTGAAATAAATCGAGTGAAAATTGCTGAAGTTATTTGCCAAGCCAATTGGAAAAAAGCTGTTTCGAGAAAAATGCGTTTAAAGTGCCAGAGGTGGGCTTACGTTATAACCTCAAAGTCGGCGAAAAAAAATGTTCTTGCTATAAATCGAATACTAACTTATTCTTATGATGATAAAGCACCGTTATAGCGAAAAAAATCGATTTTTTGAAAATTCTACTGTGGCCTTACCCCTTAATACATACACTTTCGAAATACATTAAACAAATTATTTTATTTATTTAAGTCACTATTTATAGACGAAAATGGTGTTAGAAATGGAAAATGGAATTATATTCAGTATGTGTTCAGGCTATAGCGCATAACATACGATTCTTTATACATGCAAAAATAACGAAATGGCGGACATTTTTCGAAAAACAAAAAAACTTTTTTTTCACCGTTTTTGGCAAAAAAAATAGTATATATCAAAAATAAAAAAAATCCTTGATATGCGCTATAGCTATAGTTGTAAAGAATATGTGGTTAAAATTTCATAAGGATCGGTTCAGTAGTTTCGAACATTTTATCAACAAGCCGCCGAAAAACGTCGTTTCCAGAAAAACGCGTTTAACGTTTGTTTGGGTTACATAAATACATAAAAACATTTTTTTATGTAACAATAATTATATAACGAAATACATAAAAGACATTTTTTTATGTATTTCGAAAGTGTATTTATGAAGTGTAACAACTTTTATATCAATATCCATAATATAAACCTATCAAAACATTCATGAAAATAGCCTTTTTAGCGTCCAAAGTGAAAAAAACCCCTTAATATTATTGTATATTAGTAGAAGTAATAGTTTATTCCACATGTACGCCCTTGCAGGTTTTTACAACCCCCTGTCAGTTCTTCAGTTTTCTTTTTTACATTATAATATCTTACAGGACTGTCCGTCTGATTGCCTCTCTTCACTTCCCATGGTTCCACTTATTCGTATTCCTATTTTATATTTATTATTGCTAGCAGCTAATGGAACGAGAATTCACTTTTCTCAGCCGTCTTGCACCCTGGAACACAGCAGAATCTCGAGTAATTTTTCATTTTTCAAACGTTGTCCATTGTTATCAATTTTGCCAAAGTTTACCATCCTAGTAGAGCTTCTGCTTTGGGCCGCTAAGACTTTTGGGGATCGCGGAAATGTTTCACGTGGTTGTACGTAAAATCTTCGCTCGACAAAAATACACTCCTCGGTTGGACTATAAAACTTGCTGATCTTTTCCAGAGTAGCATTCTTCCCTCTACAAATGGGCGACCACGTGTTCGTCGGTGAGAGAGCGGTGGTAAACGCTGCCGTAGTCGGATCCTACATCTACATAGGAAAGAACGCGGTCATAGTGCGTAAAGAGAGCCTACTTTTCAATCGAATGGAATTTGTTTTTTTTTTTTTTTTTTTCGTTCAAGCAACGGTATGAGAAATATACAACCGAGGGTCAATTAATGTTCACAGGGCAGGCGATGTATCCTGAAGGACTGCTGTTACATTGAGGACGGAGCTGTGGTGCCGCCGGAAACGATCGTACCATCGTTCACGCGCTTCGCTGGCAACCCGGCGACTTGCGTCGAAGACCTGCCCGAGTGTACCCTCGACCTCATGCTGGACTTCACGAAAAATTATTATCAACACTTTCTACCCGCACAAAAGTAATGCCACATAGACGCGATCTTGGTAATGTGGGGTGACCGATTTGGCGCATGGAATTACAGGGAAACTTCAGTCATACCTTTTTCAAGGGGTACGTCAAATATGACGTATAAGTGAGAATAACGTAAAAGTGAAATATAGCAGGGTCGCGTGGTCCGAAACCGACCGCCTAATCAGCAAAGGCAATAAAAAGTGCGTCGAATTAATTTTTTTCGTCAAACCAAATTTTGATTCTCCAGAAGGAACGTGATTCTAAGTTTTGAGCAGCTTGACGAGGTTTTCGGGTATCGTTTGTTTAAGGGATGAGGGTATAAAATCATGTGCGAATTCAACAATTTTTTTTCGTATAAAAAAGTGATTTACTCATAAAATCAATTACACATCTATTTAGATGAATATCAAGCTGTGAGAAAATATTGTATATTTTTTTCGATGTACAAAATGTACAAATTTTTTACCTAGAACAAAAAACAAAAATTCTCGTCAATCTACATTAAAATACCTAGAGAAGTACGTACGGAATTTGAAAAATATTGTTTTATTCAAAAGTTGTAGGTTTTTGAACTTGAGAAATGAATTTTCAGTGAAAAATTTCGTTATAACTGCTCATAAACTGCTCATAAAATGAAACGTTTTCGAATAATCAGTACTTCTCTGCGAAATGCAATTAGGAGCATAACTTTTGAATTTGAAGTAAATCGAGTGAAAATTGTTGAAGTTTGTCACGCCAATTGGAAAATAGCTGTTTCGAGAAGTTTCGAACAGTCGGCTATTTTTACATTAAAAAAAGTCTAACAGCTTGATATTCATATGTGAAGAAGTGATTCACTATGAGTGAATCACTTCTTCACACGAAAAAAATTGTTAAATTCGCACATGATTTTATACCCGTTACTGTGAAACCGACCTCCCCATGGTCCGAACCCAACCCCCTATTTTTTTTACAGCGAATCAAGGGAAAAGGCAAATTTTTGAATTTACTTTGCAACTTGTTAGCAAAACAATACGATTTGTGAACAATTTTCGAATTTATTTTAGAACATTTTAAGGCCTTTTTTAAGAACTACAATTGAATGAATGCATTAATTACAATCTTGCTCGCTCAAGGGGCTATACCAGTGTGAACGCTGAAAACTTGTGTGATTTTCGGGATTTTTTTGGAAGAAAAGTACTCAATTAAATGTTTTGGAAAATTAAAAATACATTTGCCTATATTTGACCTATGTTACATAATTTTTTCATAGAAAAATATTCAGATCCAAGCGACTTATGCGCTGTCTTCGGAGGCGCCAAAAAAAAAAAGTTTCTCCACTGCTGACATGATTCCGGTCGATTGAGTAGCTGAAACCGAAAAAGGAAAAAATGTCGTTAAACTGGAAGGTATTTCCTGTACAATGACGTAGGATTTTCGAAAGATGTCAAAATCTAACAAAATGGCGTAGTTATGCAAAAAGTCTGTTTTCTTGCCTATAAAATGGTCGTTTTTTTCAATGCCGACTCGTCAATTTTCATGCGATCAAAAATATCCTCCGTCATTGTAGAGTAAATATATTCAACAGTACTCAGTTCGAATTTCAAGTCAATCGGGTAATTGCTCTTTGAGTTAAGATGTCAGCAAATTTGAAAAATCTCATTTCGAGAAAAACGCGTTTAAAGATTTAACTATCGATTTTTGCAAGATAAAATGATATTGATATAAATGACATAAATGGTAATGATATTCTTGAAAGTATAAACTGTCGAAGCGAATATCCTAATTGCATGGCAGCAAGTGCTCGCCGCAGAATTGCCGGATCTCGTTTTGGCTTACACGTTCGATCGATCGCTCCATTTCCAAAACAACCATGCGTAATTACCGTCTGACGTCATTAAATTACACTTTGACTATCAAAAACACGCAGCTCGAAACCGACGCTGGGGAACAGAATTGAAAACGTATAAGAGAAAAATATAGGAATGAAACTTATTACCAGCTTTATTAAGGGAAGGGTAAGGGTTTCAGCGTGAAAAAAAACACTTTTTTGCGCATTTTTCTCATCTATATGGATAGAGTAAATTTATTAAAACCTTTTGTACATTGTTAAGTATGATTTCTAGAACATTCCGTGAAATTTGTACGCGAAAATATCCACAAACAAGCCGGTGACAAAGCTTGCCCAAGAACGCCTTTGGAAAAACACGATTTGCGGTGTTCACTGTATCTCAGCTAGAAATTATCTGAAATCAAGGACTATTAAAATTTAGTCAAAGTATCATCAAATCCTCCCCCCAACGGTCTATGATTTTTTTTTTCATTTCTAAATTTTTGGTGGTCATGTAAAGTGAAAAGTGCTATTTTTCACGAAAAATTCCGCCATTTCGGGGGTGGAAAACCCCCTCAATGTAAAAAAAATCTCAAACTAACCGTTGGGGGGAGGTATTTTATATGTAGAAAGTGTATACCAAGTTTGAAATAAATCGGTCATGTAGTTTTCAAATGGCAGTGAACACGGACTTTGAAAAAGTGGTTTCGAGAAAAACGCGTTTGAAGTTTAGAGAAGTCGGAGCTACAGTGTTAGAGGAGCGGGACTAAATAGTCAATAACTTCGAGAGTTTTGCTCTGATTGACTTGAAATTTTGGGATTATATTCTTGAAATGTTCAACTATAAGAAAAGACAAAAAAAATCGATTTTTCAAAAGTGCAAACTCCTACCCTCCCCTTAACGGAATCGGCCGGGGCTAGAGAAATTTGACGTAAAAATGACAAAAAACGTGTAAGTGTTAAACGTATAAACGAAGTTTCACTGTAACTCGAGAACAGCGAAGCTAAAAGGAAAATTCGAAGATACGTGTCGAGTGGGGTCAAATGTCGAGTAACACGACAAGATAACTTTTTTATTTTAACATTTTCAAGGTTATTTCAAGCTTTTTAACCCAAACAAACCCAAACAAGACAGCTTTTTTTATTTTGACGTTTTTTCGAGGGTGATAAAAAATGGAATTCTAAATTTTTAATAGCTGAATCTTATTGTACGTAAAATAAAACAGGTTACTTTTGTCCGAAACAATTTTTTATTTGGCCATTATTTTCGAACATTGTTTGAACCTTTTTTTTAACAAACACGATTTTGTACAAAACGATGAACTACTTTTGTCACGATTTGATTCCACTTTTTACTTTATCAATTATTTATTCGCCATTTAAATTCATGTTAGGAAGTCGAAGGCCATTTGCAACTTCTTGTATAAATGAATAATAGCCAAATACAAAAATGTTGCGGACCAAAGTTACCCTTTTTTACGTAGAATTTACTCTGCTATAAAAAAAATACGAGTTTCCTTTTTTGATGACCTTGAAATAACGTCTATTAAATGAAAACGAAGCCATTTTACTCCTCGTTTGAATCTACTCGACACGTGTCTCGGGATGTCCCGATCAACTTCGCTGCACTCGAGTTCTTTCGATGTCTAACAATAAATGGCCCACCCTCCATATACGCGATAAATTATATTCACACGCATCGATATTCCAGAAGAATTTGTTCTGCTTTTGATTTTTTTATTGCACACGCGACGACGTAAATTTTAGAGAAAATCGGGGTTCTCGTTGTATGTTTTGGAGGCCGAAGGTTATGCGGTCCCCTTCATTCCAAAACTTCGATCGCATCCGCCCCTCGAGAGGAACACCTGCGAAAATGAATTATTCGAGAATAATTGTGTAGGCGAACACGCCGGAAATTTGATTGTGGTACGAGGGTGGGGTGAAAAGTTTCCGGTCTGACCAAGAAAAACGATATTTAAAAATTTTTTTTTGCTTCATTTTTCAACATAATCTCTATCAACACTGATACTTTTCTCATAACTCTCGCATCCCAAAAAACAGTAGCCATAACCTTGTTTGCCGATAAAATTGTTTTTGCCTTCTTTGGGGTTGATTCCCCTTTTCCAACCCACTGTTTTAACTGTTCTTTATTTTCAGGAGTGTAGTGGTGGACTCATGTCTCATCAACAGTTATGAATCGACGCAAAAATTCGTTTGGATTACGTCTATACAGCGCCAAATTGTCGGTAGCGTCGAGCGTTAGCAAACGCTCGATTGGTCGAGCGTTAGCAAACGCGGCACTCACCTTGCACACACCTTTTCCATGTTCAAATGGTTGTGCAAAATATTTCGCACGCGTTCAGCTGACATCCTACAGGTCTCAGCTATCTCATGCACTTTCAACCTGCGGTCTTCCAACACTATTTTATGGATTTTTTCAATCATCTCTGAAGTTGTGACTTCAACGGGCCGTCCTGAGCGAAGCTCGTCAGAGGTGCTCACACGACCAATTTTAAATTCAGAAACCCACTGATTAATAGTTGAATATGATGGGGAGGAGTCTCCTAGTGCTGAATCCATCTCTTCTTTTATTTGTTTTGGTGTAAAACCTTTCAAATGGAAGTATTTGATGACAGCACGTTTTTCCAATTTTTCCATTTTTACGAAAACAACGGAAACGTCTCGCGCAATGTGCTCTCAAACGCAAACTAACGTAGCGATTGGGCTGAAACTGTACATACAAGCTCGGTAGGAATGGTACTGTAGGACGCCGCTCCAAAACTAGACCTAGTCGCACCATCTCTTGGTCAGGCCGGAAACTTTTCACCCCACCCTCGTAGAATATCCATAAGTCGAATTTTCATAACCGGATATCCGTAAGTAAAATATCCATAAGTGCCAATATCTATAAGTGAATATCCATAAGTCGAATATCCATAAGTGAGTATAGAGTAGAAATGAGTGCCAGAAATGGCGGGAGGTAGAGGAAAAGTGAGTATAGAGGGAACCCAAACAAACCCAAACAAACTCACTTATCTCTACCTCCCGCCTATTCTGGCACTCATATTTACTCTATACTTACTTATGGATATTCGACTTATGGATATTCATACTTGTGGATAGTTATACTTGTGGATAGTCATACTTATGGATATTCACTTATGGATATTCGACGACAGTGGAAAATTTGATACGGTCCAATTCAATCGAACGGTTGTGGAGGATAAAAAGATACTAAAAAGCGTTGACCCTTGTAAGTCATGGGCGCGTGTGTACGGAAAAAAATTACACCAGACCACGTTACCCCTGAAACGCTCCAGAAGTTGTCCGAAAGATACTTTAGTGTGATCGACAGTTTCGGAGATATTCGAGTGGGTTGATGTCCGTGGGCAGAGCTATGCGTTCATCCTTAAGATATTTCTTTCGCCGAGGGCCGTATTTTGTGGGGGCATGAGCAGGGTCCTTCCGAATTGGTAAATTACAGTGGTGCTTAATAAAAATATTAATGAAAAGCCACATCCACGAAAATTCTTCCACTCGGGACATTTTTCTAAGTTTTATAATCAATATTTTCTTCAAACACTCAGTGACCCTCTGTTTTTACTGTAACGGAATCTTCAGATGTTTTTACACGCGTGGGCAGTTTATATCACGCATCTAGAGTTATTTAATGTATAAATTGTTAGATGAAAATGTGGCCAGCGCGTCATCTCCATAAAGCGCCGATAAATAAGACGATTTTTAGAGTCGTAAGTTTTCGTTAAAAGTTCGGTAACTTGGCTTAAAGCTTGATCAGTATACTGGGATGTATTTTTACTTGATTACAGACGGAAATCGGTTAATCGTTTAATATTCGGGTTCGTGAAAGGAATACCTTAACGGGTTACATCTTGCTCGTGGCCGGACAAAAAAGGAATCGTCGCGATTTTTTTGGGAAAACGCGTGCGGGTTTTCAATTTTTTTTACATCGAAGAGTATGGTTTCAACTATCTTTTACAATTTTTGTATTGAAAAATATTTAAAAATGTGGTAGATACAATGGCTTTTGATGTTCGAAAAACGTCCTTCACGGTTACCACTGCCGTTCAAACAAATTATGCGAAATAAAGCAAGTCCGAAAGTTTTTACATGAAATTATCTACTGTTTGGACCAAGGCTTTAACGAAATATTGATTTTCAAAAAAATTGCCGGCGTCCAAAGTGAAAGTATCGATTTTCGGTTAAAAAAACGCTCTATTTTCGATGGTAAAAAAGACTTCGCATCGTAAAAAATATTCCTTCGTTCAAGCACAGCTTCTTTGAGATATCGTGGTTACTCATTTAAAAAAAAGTAATTTCGCGAAAAACGCGTTAAAATTACGCCGGTTCGCGTAACGTACCTATAAACGTCCACAACTCAATTTTGCAAGTACCAACTTGAAATTTTAGAATATGTTTCAAACGTTATACCTTGAGGATCCGTTGAAAACCAAAAATCTTCATTTTCAAAAATTTCACCAAAGTGCAAGTCCTTAAGAGATCCAATATCACGAGGAATTCTCACCGTTTGTTCCAAATTATTTCCAGCACGAGGATGCCCACAGTGGCGACGGTGCCGTAAGCCATTGTCATCAGGGCGGCGTAACAGTCGACGATGCCGACGCTGAGGAAACTGTTGTGGCCGTGGCAGACAGGCTTCTCGGTGTACAGACGTGACACTTCGCGACACTGAAGCCCGGTCTCGCGGATCCACAGTGCCCTGCGAGCGAGGGAGACGAGAAATCATTCGGGACTCGATCCTTAAGGGGGAAATAATGTTTCGAACAAACGCGGAAGGGCATTGTTTGTGCCTCTTGGTATTCTGCTACTTCGATCTGAAAGAATGTTTTTTTTACTTGCATATCCGATATAATTCGGCATGTTCCGGATAAATTCGAATGGAAATAATATACGTATAATAAAATCGTAACATAGACGTGTCTGCACATGAAATATGTGTGTTTTATAAGAGTAATTGTTTCATTGTTTACTAACGTTTTTCGTCAGTTCGTTTGTATATCTGTATGTGGACACATCACGCAAAAACTATTAGGTGCGCAACTAAGTTCCCGCTGTTTTTCAAGAGATGGCTCCACTGGTAAGTGCTGGTCGATTGTGACATAACCAACACGTCATGAACCAAGCTTAGACATATGGTAAACAAACAGCTTTGACACATTAGTGATTTTGTTTTTGCGTCGTATACTTTTGGTTGCGTGAAAATGTCTGATTTTGTGCCAAATAATCGTCGCTTGCGGCAATTGTTGCTTTTCTTCTTTCATTCGAGGAAAACGGCGGCTGAAGCGCATCGAGAACTCCAAAAAGTTTACGGAGATGCTGCTCTAAGTGAAACAACGTGCCGTGATTGGTTCTGTCGCTTCAAAGACGGTGATTTCGATGTTGACGACCGTTCACATGAAGGAAGGCCAAAAACCTTCGAAGACGCTGAATTGGAGGCGTTGCTCGACGAGGATCCGTGCCAAACGCAAAAAGAGCTTGCTTCAACATTAGGAGTTACCCGCCAAGCCATTTCCGAGCGATTGCATGCGTTGGGAATGATTCAAAAACAAGGAACTTGGGTTCCTTATGATTTGAAGCCGAGAGACGTTGAGCGTCGTTAATTCGCTTGTGAACAACTGCTCCAGCGGCAAAAAAGGAAGGGTTTTCTTCATCGCATCGTTACGGGTGATGAAAAATGGATTCATTACAGCAACCCAAAGAGAACCAAATCATGGGGACTGCCCGGTCATGCTTCTACGTCGTCGGCTCGGCCGAATATTCACGCTGCGAAGGTTTTGCTGTGTATTTGGTGGGACCAGGGCGGTGTTATTTATTATGAGCTGTTGAAACCGCACGAAACCATCACTGGGGGATGGTATCGAACTCAATTGATGCGATTGAGCCGAGCACTGCGCGAAAAGCGGCCACAATACGAGCAGAGACATGAAAAAGTGATTTTACAGCATGACAATGCTCGGCCTCACGTTGCCAAACCCGTTAAAACCTACTTAGAAACGCTCAAATGGGAAGTCCCACCCCACCCGCCATATTCCCCAGATATTGCGCCGTCCGATTATTACTTGTTCCGTTCGATGGCACATGGTCTGGCTAATGAGCAGTTCCGCTCATGTGAAGACATCTCAAAATGGCTTGATTCGTGGATAGCCTCAAAAGACGAACACTTCTACCGTGACGGTATTCGAGCTCTGCCAGAAAGATGGGAAAAAGTTGTCGCTAGCGATGGGCAATATTTTGAATGATTCATTTGTAACCATTTTTTCACAATAAAGTGGCATTTTCATAAAAAAACAGCGAGAACTTAGTTGCGCACCTAATACATAACGAATTTGATTAAAACTTGGCACAGATGCAGCCTATATTAGGTGTCCACTTTTCGGTTCCCTAGACAAAGGGAAGTGCTTCCCCCTTTACTTCTTGCCGCCGTATTCGTCCAAAGTGTTTACGTCTGTCTTGGTGGCGCGATTATCAATATAACCTTTATCTGTAACCATCTACCACGAGGTCTTACGTGTTTCTATAGCAATAGAGGCAAACTTTTCAGCATGGTTTTGTCCACGAAGATTGTTCATACTTATCATGGCTGCTCGAATTTCATAAATTATTCGTTGAAGATTAATAATAAATTCTAAGATTCATCAGGTGAAAAAAAATCAAATAAAAAACAAGCAGAGCGGAATCGAACCCAAAGTACCAGCAGTTGAGCCGAACATGCGACAAGTTCATGCTGGCCTATCTTCTCGAAATACTAAAAATGAATATCATTCATATTCATCGTGGCCGCTTAGGTATTGAAATAAACTTGTGGGATATACAGAAAAACTCCATTACGATCATTATAATGATCATCATCTTTCGAATCGACACTTTATTTTTTGCTGCTTTCGTAATAATGCAGCTTACACGACGATATGGCAAATAAAATTAGGGCGAACGGCACATGCATTCCGGTCAGGAGGGAAAGAGACGGAAGAGCTGTTTCTCTCTACGTCGTACGCAACTTCCCTTTCCCATCGCGCACCAAGCGGTAGAAATCGGAATAAGAAACAGAGCCGTTAAGGGAAGGTTTTGCCTTGTTGGGCCAAAAAATGTTCGATTTTTCACCAATTTTTTATGCGAAAAGTATTAAATATAGAACGTTGATATTTGGTATGTTGACTAAGCGGTCTTTATTGAACATCAAGATATTTTTTAAAGTTTGACATAACATGGTGGTGGGAGTGGGAGGAGCCACGTATGTCGGTGCGCGGCCGATGACATTCTTCGCTTGCGGAAATTCTAAGTCCCGGACAGGTGATCTGAAGCAAAAATATCAAACATATTTTTACTTTGTACAATATTGTACATAAGTTGACCTAGAATCAAGGAGAAAAATTGAAAAATAAAAAAATAGTGAGCAACAAACTGCGAAAATTTTGGAGTTAATTTTTCTTCTTGATTCTAGGTTAACTTATACACAATATTGTACAAACTAAAAACGTGGCTCCTCCCACTCCCATCACTATGTTTTGTCAAACATTAAAAAATATTTTGATGTTCAATAAAGACCGCTTAGTCAACATACGAAATACCAACATTCTATATTTAATACTTTTCGCATAAAAAATTGGTGAAAGATCGAACATTTTTTGGCCCAACAAGGCAGAACCTTCCCTTAAGCGTGCCTACCCCCACTACCGTATTTGTCAGACCTGTATGTAAGACCGTGGCCGGGACCAGCCCCCTGACACAGAGCAGTTTCAGTGGACCACGAAATGTCCCGCTAGAGGCGCTGGGAGTCATGTGCCGGGCTCGCTCGCAGCGCACGTAGGCATGTTGCGTTATTTAATAGCAATAATGGTTATAATAGCACACCCAGCACACTAAATAACTGTAATATGTTCTAATAACATAACCTCGGAACAATGCGAGATTCGAATGAATGCGAACGATGTGCTCAACGACCGATATATACGAGGTTTGTTCATAAAATAAGGTGACTTCAAATTTCGCGGGCTACGTACATTTGATTTGCGATTTTTTTTTGTTATGTTGGTACACATGTCCCCAACATATGTTGACATTATCAGCCATTGTGCATATTCAGTTTGTTCTTGACAGGTATAAAGGTTAGACGTGTTTTGGCTTGGCGATTTTTTGCTATCGATTTGTGGCAAAACAATTCATGGCTTTTGCATCACGATAATGCACCTGCTCACACATCGTTGCTTGTTCGTGATTTTTCGGCCAATAACAACACCGTAATCATGCCTCAGGCTTGGCCCCCTGCGACTTTATTCTGTTCCCAAAACTGAAAAGACCCATGAAAGGACGGAGAATTGCCACGATTGAGGAAATAAAGAGCGCATCGCTGGGAGAGCTCAAAGCCATACCAAAAATCACATATCAGAAGTGCTTCGAGGATTGGAAAAAGCGCTGGCACACATGTATTTTACCTGAGGGGGATTACTTTGAAGGAGACAAAATAGATATTGATGAATAAATAAATATTTTTCGAGAAAAATAAAGTCACCTTATTTTTTTAAATAAACCTCGTATATAGTATATAGTCAACTGGGCACTCGACTACCAGCGCCACACAATACAGTTATACTCGTGCGACAACGCCGAGGACAGAGAGTGACCACTTTCTTACCATGGAAAAGGACTGCAGTGTCAGGGGCATGGCACGGACTAACACACAGCACACTTTTTATTCCGATCTGGTACAAATAATTCGACATCGTTCCAGCGTCTCTCACAAGGTGTCATCCAGGTCTGGAAACATGTAGGGTGGGTAGTGACTCGAATAATGAGGCAAAAAGTGGTAGTTCTTGCTTCTGCCACCTCAAGCGCTGCTACCTTGGGGTGAGCCAATCAAAAGCAGGTCCGAACAGCTGTGTAATGGTGCACATTTTTCGGAACAAAGAATATTTTCAAAAGCAATATGATTGGAAAATGATTCGGTTTTTTTACTACTGATCCTATAGCGAGAACAACGATCATTCTTACGAGAGTAGAGAATCATCGGATAATCACTACACCAAAATCTCTACATACATCGCGCTATGCTTTCGTTTTCATCAAAAACTATAAAAGGAGCGTTTACATGCTGGCGTATTCTTTCTTCTTTCCCACCTCATTAGACTAGTTGTACATTCGACTTGGGTAAAGAACATCGAGGACGGCGATAATTCTCGAAGTGGAGATTTTTATTTCGAAATGAGTTACGCGTATGTGAAAAAGTTTACGTGTCGGCTTCGCTCACCCAACGCGAATGATCTCAAGATAGGGCGATCGATACTGTATGATGAGCAGTGGATTCAGAAGATTGAGAAAGTCAACCTCGTGGATACCGCACTTCTCGTCCTCCTCGAACGTTTCCTGCATCAATTGATAACCCGCACCGACCTCGACGTGGAACGCGAAAAGACCCTTCCTCACGCGACTTATACCGTCCTGTAGATTCATCCAAATACCCTTCTTTCCCTTCACGGCAACATCGTAAAATTTCTTACTCTCTGGGTCTTGAGCCGCCTGGGAAGTAAAAAAAAAATAAACGAGAGCGGACGCTTTGCAGAAATTATTCTATTTTTTTTTATCAATGGAATTAATCAAGATAATTTTGTATTTTGTAATCATTATTTTATGGTTTTAATGATATAATTGATAAAAATATGTTTTTTTTTATTGATAAACTTAATTTAAAAAAGTCTTTTTTTATTGGTTAAATTAATATAAAAAATGTTTTCATTGACTGAATTTAACACAAAATTTTCGTATTGCTCAAATTAATGAAAAAAAATTGAATAATTTATTTAAAAATAATCTACTTTTGAAGAATAAACTCAAAAACAATAACTTGGTCAATTTTATGAACATTCTATTTTTTCAGCACTGGAATTGATAAGGATTGGAATTGGATAAGGAATTAATAAAATTATAATAAAATTCTTTATCTTTCCAACATTATCCTATTTATTTCATTGACGAAATTGATCAAATCGTTTTTCTTTATTAATAGATTCAATAAAAATCATGTTTTATTTACAAAATTTATTTTAAAAACCTTTTTTTTTCATAAAATAAATCAAACGAATTTGTTTTATTAAAAAAAGATTGTCTTCTTTTTAAATATTAAAATCAGTAGCAATACCTTGTTCAATTTTGCCAAAATTATTCAATTTTTAAACGATAAAATTAGCAAATACAAATTTTCCTTTTGGCGAAAATGGTTCTTTTTGTTAACAATAAAATGCATGAAAACGAATGGTTAATTTTTCGAAATTTCTCATTTTTCTGCGCTTTCCTTGTCTTCCAGTATAAAAATAAAAATAAAAAAAACTATTTCCTCCCTCCGTAGAATTATTTTCTCGGTCCGACAATGGAATTCACCTCGAAGTAATAGCGATTGTAGACGACGTCGTAGATACCGAGTTTCATGGGACTGTTCATGAGATCCTTGGGTGTGTTGATCGAGGTCGCAGTCGATTGTAGAAGGGCCACGATATTAGCGGTGTAGGACGCGTAGAGACTGAGGGCCGACAGGAGAAGCATAAGCACTATAATACGAGTCGGAACAGCCCGGGGCTCGTAAGACGAGCCTGCAATGAAATAAAATATGTCAAATGCTTTTTCTAGCTTAAGCCCCATTCATACGGTGGGTGTCCCATTTGTGGGGAGGCATTGAAATAACTCAAGAACAATGAAGTGAATTGAAAAATCGCGAGACGCGTGTCGAGAAGATTCAAACGCGGAGTGAAGTGGCACTTTTTTAATTTACTATTATTTTATTTTAGTTATTTTTATTTCGTATTTTTTATTTTATTTTATTTGTTTTTCATTCAATTTTCAAGATGATTTCAAGGACAACTTTTAACAAATGTGAGTTTATATTTCTTATAGCGGCATCTTTTTTTTCGTGAAAAATAACAGGTAGCTTTTGCCTGGCACATTTTTTCATTTGGGCATTATTTTTTTTAAATGACAAAAGATGTAAATTATGGCCTCACACTTTCAAACGTAAATTAATGCGACGAATAAATAACATAGATCAACAACCGATTTGGTGCCGTAAAACTGTATATTTGTTGAAAATCTTAACTCTATACTGAGCCTACTTTGACGCTTAATATTGATATCCTACGTAAGAACACGGAAATATACAATTTTTTAAATAAAATCCAGTTTTATTGGAAAATATAACTTTTATTAAATATTTTAACATCGAGTAAGCTTCTTTTTCGTAATTTTCTTGAGTGAGACTTGTCGAGGCAGTCGCGCATCAAACTCCGAACCTAATCAGCCGTCATGTTTGTGTCCCATCTTCCCTGATACCTATCTCCCATGATTTTTATATCTTGGTGGAAGCGTTCTCCTTGCTGTTCACTGGCGGAGCCAAGATTTTCTGCGAATTTATCTCGATCTTTTATCTCATTACCGAAATAAGAAGAAAAAAAGCACTTTTCACGAAAACTGTAATGGTTTTTTTTTAATTTCCGGACAACGTTAATTTTTAATTTCTTTTTACTCTCCGCGAGTATAACAAAATGTATTTGGGTAGTTCGAACAAGCTCGTCTTCGCTTTACTACCGTCGACATATCACTGAATTTATTTATAACAGCAAAAATAGTTCCAAAAAATGCTCTTTTGGCATTCTCTCAAAGTACACACATTCAAGATTATATGAAAAAAATTTGAAGTCAAAATATTGAAAATTGACCGAGTTACAGACGATTTAGTGAGAACAGGCCGCACAACGATTTTCGTTTACTAAAACTTTCAATTGCGTTTTTTCTCGAAACGACTTTTCTAGACCTGTCCCGAATCATAAATCTAGCTATAATTTTCCGCCTATCATTAAAAAAAAAAAAAAATTCCATAACGGCGGTAGCTGTCGTTATACGTAGTCTTTTTTTATTTAATATTTCCTCAAGTCCTCAAATATAAATAAAAATTTCACCAAAATCACACTTGAACACCCGCCGTTTTGTGATTTTTTTTCAAAATACGTCTACGTACAACGAGAACTACATTTATATGGGTTATAAAAGTTTTGTATTTTTATTTTTCAGACCAGCCATAGTCAAGGTATCGATCCGGCCGTTGGACCACATTTTTTATACAGAGGCCTCAATAAAATTCTTAATAAAAATATTATTTTCATAAAAATTTACACGAAATAAGTTCAATGTATGCTCAATAACATACCTTTCTTCCAAATCCCAAATAAGTAATCTAGTAGCCAAAAAAAAATCGGAAAAACGACCTTTTTTCAGGTTGTGACAGTGCTGTGATCCCTTTAAAAAAAAATTGAAAATGTCCGAAGATAATGGCCAAATGAAAACATGTCGCGGACAAAAGTAGCCTGTTTTATATTAGATAGAATAGGATGCCGCCATGAAAAATCTAGGTTTCCATTTTTTTTAACTTGACCTTGAACTCATCTTGAAAACGTCCACTAAATAAAAAAGTTATCTTGCCACTCGACTTCTCGTGAATCTATTCGACGCGTGTCTCGGGATTTTTCGATTTACTTCGGAGTTCTTGAGTTATTTCGATGTCTCGAGATAAATGGGACACTTTGCCCATATACCTTGCTGCGAAATGGCACCGATCACAACGAGAAGATTGTTGCTGAAGGATGGAATTTCGTCGTTGCTACTGAGCCAATCGGCCTGACGAATTTCCTCCTCCGATCTCATCGCGTATTCCCACCTCATAGCTAAATACAAGAGCCCGATAACGATCACAACAAGTGCACCAATGGCAATCCAGACGGAAGCTTCGAACGGCAGAGTAAAGAGATTGCTAACGTATGACAGCGGTGGTCGTCGAAATAAAAACTTGGACCTAGATTATCGATCGATATCAATTAATTCATCACTCATTTACATATTTTTATAATATTTGTAACACGTGTGTTTATATTTGTTTGAAAGTGATTTTGGCGACTTTGGAATTCACATGATGTTGAGTATTTACATGTATATGTTTATATATAAACAAAATAGCCTTTATCTCCATTGGGCATTTCTTTGAAGATTTACAGTACTTTTGTTTTCTGTTCGCAAAAAGATGCAGTGTTACAATAACTTTTACAAAACTGAACAACTATTTTTATTTATTTTATCAATGAGCAGGAAAATATATTTTCCGATATTCTCGAATTATCTTTATTCATTTTATTGATCAATAATACAATATTTGTTGCAAAATTGAAGAATAATTTTGTGGATTTTATTGCTATAAAATTATGCAAAATATTTTGCACATTAAACAAATTATTTTTACTAGTTTGGATAATAAAAAAAAATTGCAAAATAAACGAAACTGTTTGACTAATTTTATGAATAATATATTAATATATATTAATAATATAAAAATAGAATATTTTTTTATATTTCGTATATATGTATATAAATAAATGAAATAGGCTAGGCATTCTTGAAAATATGCTCTTTTTTCACCGAATAAACCTTACCCCGCCCCTAACGTCTATCGATAATGTACTAAATGGGTGTATGTATAAAAAAATAAAAGTTGTTATAAATTTCACAAGAAATGAAAATAAAACAATTGTTTGCCAAATACCCAAATGCCCTTTGGTATTCTTACCCCGTTGGAGTGTACAACTGGATGTACTCGACCACCCCTATACGATCAGGTGTGAAGAACGTCGCCGTCCCACCTAAATCTATCTCGCGACGGTCCAGAAGACCTATCATACCGCTCCAGGAACCATTCCTCTGGCGATATCCCCACGTGTTCTGCGACGTGAAGTTCACCCTGCCAAAAAGGGTAGTCCGATGTGACAAAAAAATTTAATCGATTCTTAGACCATTTTTGTCCCATTGTTTTTCTTTCAAATATATTTTTTTATCAATCTTTTGCATAATTCGTGATCGATTTTTTAAATACTTTTAATTGTTTTACTTGTCTGTAATGTCGTGAAAAAGTTGCAAACTTTGAGCTAACGATACGTCACTGACACTTTTCATCCGACAATTTCTTTAAGGGTATGCGTGGGTTTAAAAATTTCAAAAAATCCATTTTTTATTTATTTTACTATCTAATAGTTCAGTATGTCTAGAATACTCTCCCAATAAAAAAAAATCGATTTTTTTTCGCTAAAACGGTGCTTTATCATCACAAGAATAAATTACTATTCGATTTATAGCAAGACATTTTTTTTTCACCGACTTTGCGCGTATAACGTAAGCCCACCTCTGGCACGGCCATAGAGTACCTAAAACTTTAAACGCGTTTTTCTCGAAACAGCTTGTTTCCAATTGGCGTGACAAATAACTTCAACAATTTTCACTCGATTTACTTCAAATTTAAAAGTTATGTTCCTAATTGCATTTCGCAGGAAAGTACGTACGGAATCTCTGATTAATCGAAAACTTTTTATTTTATGACCAGTTTTGTCCGAAATTTTTCACTGCAAATTCCTTTAAATACCTACAACTTTTGAATAAAACAATATTTTTTAAATTCCGTACGTACTTCTCTAGGTATTCTAATGTAGATTGGCGAGAATTTATGTTTTTGGTTCTGGGTAAAAAATTGTGGATGCTAAATATCACGCCGCGGAGCGCCTAAAAAAAGATAACAAAAGAAAATATTAGTATTCGGCTACTTTGTACACCGAAAAAAATATTAGGAGTACAACTTTGCAGTGACCGTTTTACTTAGAGAGCCACTGCGGCCGAAGTAGTGGCCCTAGCTCAATAAAAAAGTGGCATTTTAAACTAGAGGCTCTGCCAATGTAAACAATTTAAAAAAGCTAACGGATACGTGTATGCATTATAAAGTTATAGGCACTCAAACATGGCAACCTACGAACCGAATTCTCAGCATTTGCGGGAGGTTACGATTTACTTCTTCAACATCAAGAAACCTGCGGCTGAGGCCCACCGTTTGCTTGTAGATGCTTACGGGGAGGATTCTATTAGTGAGAAAACGTGTCGGCGGTGGTTTCAACGCTTCAAAAGTGGAGATTTTGAGGTCGAGAACAAGCATGGTGGCGGAAGGCAGAAAGTGCTGTGTATCTGGTGGGACCAGCTGGGCGTTGTGTACTATGAGCTGCTCAAACCATCCGAAACCATCACAGGGGAACTCTACCAACGTCAGTTGATGCGCTTGAGTAAGGCACTCAAAGAGAAACGGCCACAATTCAACGAAAGACATGACAAGGTGATACTGCAGCATGACAATGCCCGACCCCATGTTGCAAATGTCGTGAAAAAGTACTTGGAAACGCTGAAATGGGAGGTTTTATCCCACCCGCCGTACTCTCCAGACATTGCCCCTTCCGACTATCACTTGTTCCGGTCAATGGCACACGATTTGGCTGACCAGCACTTCGGTTCTTACGAAGAAGTCAAAAATTGGGTCGATTCCTGGATTGCCTCCAAGGACCAAGACTTTTATCGACGCGGGATTCGAATGCTACCTGAAAGATGGGCCGAGCTCGTAGCTAGCGACGGGCAGTACTTTGATTAAAAAATATGCAGCCACTTTTTTATAATAAAGCCTTAAACTTTTGGAAAAAAACGGTCACTGCAAAGTTGTACTCCTTATATATATATTTTTTCTAACAGCTTGATATTCATACTATTCATACATGTGTAATTAATTTTATTCATGATATTTTATTATGATATTTTATTCATGATATTCATACATGTGTAATTAATTTTATGAGCGAATCACTTTTTCAGACGATAAAAAATTGTTAAATTCGCCCATGATTTTATACCCGTTACTGTGGCGTAACCCCTTAATTCCATCCGTATCTATAGTCACGTGTGTCGATAACCCATTACTTTCCTGTTTTCTACTGCTGCGTTGGCGCGCACCACAATCCCACAATTATCGTATTTTTATTATCGTCATCATCATTGTTATTATCTTTCACGTGTGTTCGATCGATCGAAAGATTCGCGCAAGGGTTGTCGAACAAGATCGACGCCATAGATCGTTACCGCGTATCAGCAGGATCGATACTAAATCGCGAAACAACCCGACGGCTGTCATCGATAAAGAAAATATTTTTTGTCTCCACGGGAAATCACGATGCTTCCAAAAGTTGCGTGGCGTCGCAATAAAACGAACGAGTCTATATTTTCACTGCCATGATATTTTACCTTTTCAATTCTCTTCCCGCTTCGTTTGTCCCTCGTACTCGGGGCTCGGAGTTTCGTTGCCAACATCGCGAAGTGATTACATAGGCTCGGTCACAAGTGAGAAATACTCACGTGGCGTTCATTCGTCTCGCGAGGTGAAGTATCCACGGATAATTTGCTTTTGTCACTGCGTCCACGTGTTTGTCCTGATAATCCTCGAGGTGATTGAAGGTGTCGGTATTTGTAAGCTGAGATTAGGAAAAACGCGATAAGCCATGAACATTGGCTATGCCATTTAGAAAAGTGACCATTCTGTCTGCATACACCTCCACTTTTTTAAATGGAATGGTACATTTTTTTTTCAACCATCGTGTGGAGCACCTCAAGCCGCATAAAAAACATCAGGGGCTCAAAGCCGTTCAAGGTCATTCAAGGTCACCTATTAAGGCGTTACCCCCACTTGTAGCGCAAAAAAGGCCTTTTTCATGAATTTTTTTAAAGAAAACTACAAAACTTTTTTAATCAATCAATATACCATCTTAAAGAACACATCTTGAAGAACTTTCAGTAATTTTTTTATTGAAAAATATTACATTGTTTAATGGCAAATGGCCGTCAATGAAATAATGTTTTTATATACACGGTTTGCGGTGACCAACATTGCGGCGAAGTGGATCATCTGAAAAAAAAATGCGGATGGATTTAGTCAAATATAAGTATAAACTGGTCTTTAATCGAAGGATTTTAAAAAAGATTCATTTTTCACAAAATGGCGGACAGTCAAAGTTAATAGTTCGATTTTAACGAAAAAACGGCCGTTTTTTGGCTATAAAACGGCCATTTTTTTCGAAAAAAAACATCGAACGATTAAAGACTACATTTTTATGTATTAAATAAGCCTGCAAAATTTCAAGAAGATCGGTTCATTAGTGTTCGAGTAATCTTGGTCACCGACTTCAGAAATGCCATTTTGAGAAAAACGCGTTTAAAGTTTCAATTTCAGTTTACACGAAGTGTAAAGTTTCAGTTTATCTCAGTCAATTTTGTTCGGATCGACTTGAAATTTTCAGGACATATTCTCAGATACTTATACTTCAAAAAAATGCAATAAAAAAAATCGATTTTTTCAACATCGCAAGTGGGGGTAACCCCTTAAGGGTGGGGGTAAAAATGTAGAATGACCAAATATAGAACGACAAACATTTCGAAACGACAGAACTATGATCTCTCAAAATAACGAAGGTTAAATCATTCGAAATTTTATCTTTCGACTGATAAAAAAATCGAATGACTATAAATCGAACCATTATTTATTAGAGAGGTAATTTATTCGAAAACGAATATTCAGATAGTCTGCAATTCGGAACATAAAAATACAGAATCGAAAAATGTAGAACACCCATATCTCCGAAACAGAAAATAGCGAGTGCCTAATATGCGTAATACCGTCTATGGCGAAAAGCAATATATCGAAACGCAAAATGTCGATGGCCCGAAATGTCGAATGCCGAAAGGTCGAACGGCCAAAATGGCGAACGTGGTGGGGCCTGTCACGTGGGACGACTGTCTTACGATATTTTAGCCTACAGACCGCCAACGCCATCTCGCAGCTTCACTCTGAGGCGCAAGTGACGTATTGCTCGATTCGCCATTCGGGCCGTTCTACATTTTGACCCTCCGCGATTTCAACCACTCGACTTTTTGGCCGTTCGCTTTAATGATTTTCTGCATTGTGAACCATCGCCATTTTTTTAATTCGGAGAATTGTCGTCTCGAATTATTTGGTGTTATGCATACAGACCCATCGATTTTATGTTTTTCGATATTTTATTAAATCTGATTTTTGTTTTTCGCTATTTATCAACTTCCGAGATTTTCATATTCGTAATTGTTATTTTCGACTTCACAGACTCTAGTAAGATTGATCTACCTATATTCGAACATTCGTTATTTTCGAATTCGACATTTTGGCCCATCGGCATATCGATCGTTCGACATTTTCCCCCCCACCCCCCCTTAAAATGAAACACAAATCTAAATATCTCGGATCACTGCCAAATATTTGGTAGTGATCCGAGATATTTGGATTTGTATCATCGATACTGACCTTGAATGACCTTGAACGACTTTGACCCCATAATGTTTTTTATGCGGCTTGAGGTGCTTCTCAAGATGGTTGAAAAAAATGTACCATTCCATTTTAAAAAGTGGAGGTGACCTTCACGGTGCGTCAGCGCCTCCACCGAAATAAAAAAAAAATTGGTCGCAATTATTACAAAGTTTTTACACTAAATAAATACACTTTCGAAATACATTTTTACAAAATGTTATGTATCTACGTGACTCAAACAAACTTTAAACGCGTTTTTCTCGAAACAACGTTTTTCGACGGCTTGTTGATAAAATCTTCGAAACTACTGAACCGACCCTTATGAAATTTTAACTACCAGGTGTGTAAGTATGAAACCGGAATTTGCCCATAGGTGGCGCTAGATGTCGATGCAGTTACCGACACATCACGTCAGCGGTGTCTTGTTATTGTATTGATATCCGACAAAGATTTCCAACTCACAATAACACGAGTTTCATTCAGTAGCATTAGTTTATTAGAGATAAACATGTCGAGTTTTGTGCCAACAAATTACGATTTGCGGACAGCATTACTTTTCTGTTTTCATCTGAAGAAAACCGCAGCCGAATCGCATCGAATGCTTGTGGAGGCGTTTGGTGAGCATGCTCTCGGTAAAACACAGTGTTTCGAGTGGTTCAAACGGTTCAAAAGTGGCGATTTTGACATGAGGAACGAAGAAGGTGGAAGACCACCGAAAAAGTTTGAAGACGCTGACCTGCAAGCCTTGTTGGACGAAGACGACGCTCAAACACAACAACAACTGGCGGATCAGTTAAAGGTGACCCGAGAAGCCATCTCCCTTCGGTTGAAAGCCATGGGAACGATGCAAAAGGTGGGGAAATGGGTTCCACATGAAGTCAACGAAAGACAGCAGGAAAACCGCAAAACATCATGCGAAATGCTGCTCGCCAGGTTCAACAGAAAGTCATTTCTCCATCGAATTGTGACTAGCGATGAAAAGTGGATATATTTCGAGAATCCTAAGCGCAAAAAGTCATGGGTTACTCCGGGTGAACCATCAACATCGACGGCAAGACCAAACCGCTACGGACGAAAGACAATGCTGCGTGTTTGGTGGGATCAGAAGGGCGTAATCTACTACGAGCTGCTGAAACCTGGGGACACTGTCAATACTCAACGCTACCGACAACAAATGACCGATTTGGATCGAGTTTTGCGTGAAAAACAACCAGAATACCAACAAAGACAACACAAGGTGATTTTGCTGCATGACAATGCACCAGCACACAAAGCAAAACAGGTCCAGGAAACGATAGAGTCGTTCCGTTGGGAGATTCTTCAGCACGCGCCTTACTCACCGGACCTTGCCCCATCCGATTACTACTTGTTTGCATCGATGGGACACGCACTTGCTGAGCAGCGCTTTACTTCTTACGAAGATGTACGAAAATGGCTCGATGACTGGTTTGCCTCAAAAGAGCAACAGTTCTTTTGGCGCGGAATCCACAAATTGCCAGAAAGATGGGAAAAATGTATAGATAGCGACGGACAATACTTTGAATAAGTTACTTTGTATCATATCATTACAATAAACGTGTTTTTTCTGTACAAAAATTCCGGTTTCATACTTACACACCTGGTACATGTTCTTTACAACTCTAGCTATAACGCCCTTGATATGTGTGTTTTTTTTAAATTTTGATATTTGCTATTTTTTTGCCAAAAACGGTGAAAAAATCACGTTCTTTTTGTTTTTTCGAAAAATGTCAGCTATTTTGTTATTTTTGCAAATATCAAAAATCGTATATGTGCTATAGCCATTAACATACTGAATTTAAAACAGTTTGATTTTTTTGTTTCGGATGATCCATCTTCGAGATTTCATCAACAGCGCAGACCTACAATTTTTTTGGGACATTTTTTAACTACTATTTTCGTCTATAAATAGTGAATTAAATAAACAAACAATTTTTTAAAAGTGTATTTCGAATGTGTATTTATTAAGTGTAACAACTTTCATATCAATATCTATAATATAAACCTATCAAAAAATTCATGAAAATAGCCCCTTTTTGCGTCTTAAGTGAGAATACCCCTTAATGTATAGGGGGATAATCACAGAAACCCGCGAGGGTGTACCTGCGAATAAGTAACCATGAACTATGTGTAAACCTAACGATTATCGCGTAATTATAATATTTTATTGACGTACTTATTAATAATCTTAGCGTAGATAAAATAACAATAATGTAAATTCATTCAAATAAAAAAAAATATTATAATAAAAATCTATGAGATTTGTTAGAGACTATGAGACTATGAGATTGTGAGAGACCCCAGATAACAAATAAGTGCATGCAAATTCTTCAAGATTGTACGTACTTTCACGAGAAGCAATGTAACGCACGAATGATTATTTTTCTACAACTCCCCGAGAGTCGGCACACTCGATATCTCGAATAGTCGATAATAAATAGGCACTTACGTTTGAAACGTTAGTTCTATCTAACGATAAAACTTATCGAACGCGTAATTATTCGATCGATAACGCGATCGGGACAAAGACAATTTTGAGAGGGCGGAAGAATTTCGTAAAGGCAAAACAACGTTGACGATAATAACGTTTCGCAGATGTTTTTTTTCCTGGAATGTTTGAAATAATTGTAATTTTTTTAAAACGATATTTCTGTCAGTTTTAAAATAATTTTGCACAATTTTTTCTCGAATTTGTAATTTTTCGCAGATTTTTGTATTTCGAAAAAATGTTGTGTTCGGTCCAAGCAATTGTAATAATTATTACCAAAATTTATTATTATTATCATTACCAAACATTATTAAAATTATCATTACCAAAAATTATTATAATTATTATTACCAAAAATTATTATAATTATCATTACCGAAAATTATTATAATTATTATTAGAATTAGAAAGAAAGGTGCAATATTTTTCTTTCCATGCAATTTTAATTTTCGAAATTGAAGCCTGAAAATTGAAATCGAAGGTATTTTTATTTTTACTCACAACCAAGCAAGACTTGAGCTCGGTTTGCCGAAGATTGCGACGCCTTCTTGACGGGGGATCGCTATCGCGTAAAAAAAGTCCTTTCCCCCGTGTCCAATAGCCCCGATCTTCGAGGATCAATTCGCCCCGGGAAGCGGGACGATAGGGCGACAAGATTCGAACGAGATCTTCGTCCATCCTACGGCCAAGGATCACCTCACTGTCCGGCAACATCTCGAGATTACGAAACTTTTCGTTTACCCACGAAAGATCGTCGTTTTCGAGGATTACGTCGACGGTACTCGTGTTTTTTTCGATCCTGACGTTTTTCGTTTTTCTCAAATCTTGGAGCAATAGCCATTTCGCTGGAGCTACGAACATTCTGCTCTGACTCGCCTGCGAGGACAACAACTTCGTTAATTCATTCTTGATTTTTATCAATCAACATTAATGTACGCATTATTATCATCGTGATTAATTTATTATTACTATCATTATTGTTAGATTAATATTATTCATTTAAAATAAATATGAAAATGACTATTAGCATCATCGTCATTATAATGATAATTATTATCGGTATCTTCTTTTTATTTTTATTATTGTTAATTTATTATTACTATCATTATTATTCGATTAATATTATTTATTGAAATTAATATAAAAATTATTGTTATTATCATCATTATACTTTTTTTTCGTATTGATAAAATTAATTTTCAAATAAAATTCAAAAGGTCACTAAAAGTGAGGGCAAAACTTTGTTCACTTCTTCTGGATAAAACTTCAGGAGATATGGCTGCTTTTTTGGAACGTCTCACTTTTACTATTTGAGAAATTGGGCCGAATTTTGTACTCTAATGAAATCGGATTTTTTTAGGGCATTACACAGGCCAGTCATTAAATTTTGTTAGAAAATCTTAGGATTATAAAAGCCACTCCGAGGGAAAAAATGGGCATTCGTGCGAAGCATTCAAATCTTAGCCTTGGCTTCTAATTTATGACATGCTTAGACCTCGATGTAACCTCAGACGTGTCTTGAGGATTGATTCAGCGTCTCCATATTTATGGAACGATCCAAGCGTCTGTTTTTTTTTCAATTACTGACAGAGCAGTATAAACAAACCCTTGAAATATTTATTTCAAGGTTTATTGGTCATTAAGAGATTATTGAGAAATTTGTTTCAAAATTTATTGACACATTTATTTCAATATTTATATATTTATTGCAAGGCTTATTTAAAAAATTCGACAAAAATGTATTAATTTAAAACACATTTATTAATAAATATATGAAGATTTATAACAAGTCGTAATTCTTCAAACTTCGATTAAATTTGCAATAAAAAATGATTGAATTCGATGAACAATCGTATTATCGTAATCGCCCGAATGATAACAAAAACGAGAAGTAATCAATACTTTGAGCCTCGATGAATTAAAATTAATTAAGAATGTTCACCAAACAAAAAAGTCTCGTCGTCTCGCGATTATCTGCAAGTAACAATTATTCGTAATTTGTATTTGTAAATAACAAGTCTCAATAACCCAAACGCATATTCCGAATTATTGAGTCAAATGTCTCGACTGTCTGCATCAATGCTTTTCGTATTGTTGCTTCGGTCGACGAAACTTTATTTTTTATCAACGTTCATTTTTGGTTATCAATCTGTTGTCTGTGATTAAACGATCCATTCCCTACAGTTCTCTACTATTCCGTATTACCCGCATCTTCCTCGTACCGAGACGAATCAAGGGGGGGTACCTGAGTAAACAGCGAGAAAAACAGGCAAACTTCGGGAATTTTTATCTCAAAAACTAATGTTTCGATTGGATCCGGGTTTTTTTTATTGGAAAATATGTACATTGAGGTATGTTTAGGATTTTTTAAAAATAAATTCGTTGGCTGGAAGCGATTCAAATGCGATTATCTCGAAACATGGTTTTCAAAGTCGGTGCCAGATGTACCTCGAAAACGGCTCGTCCGATTTTGTCCAAATTTGGATACAATATTCTTCGATAGTTTTTCTCGTTCGCCACGTAGGGGTTTTTCATTTGAACCATTGCTTTTTAATGCAATGTGTATGCAATTCAAAATCGTCGGAAATGGCGAACGAAAAACGAACGTTAAATTAAAACGGTCGCAATTCCGGCGAAAATGAAAATTTCAAAAAAATCTTACTGACTTGAATTTGCACTGCTAGCGTTCAAACAGTCGTCGTTTTCGGTTAACGATCGCATTTTCAATTGGATGAACAATTTGTTAATAACAATGACTTCAGCATGCTGTTTTTCAAGAGAAAAATGAAGTTTTCTTTGGAGAAGCTGTCATTTTTCGTATTTTTCGAAATTTCGAAACGTGGATCGTGAACCCATAGCCAGTTAGATATATTTGAAGAATTTTTTTTTGTTTTCGTTTCAGATTACATTTGAGCCTGGAAAAGATCCCGCCGTTTCGGGCCTCGCCGCTGGAGGACTGCAACGCTAACTGCAGCACCACAAAAATTTTGAAAGATTTTCTTCCGAAAAAAATTACATTGTAACCACAAACATGTGTACAACATGCTGGGAAAAAATTAATTTATTCCAAGAAATTTGTTACGAGAAAAAAAATTCATCATTCTGACCCTTCGAATTGGGCTTCCAGAGAGGGGTACCCCCTTAAGGCCGTGAAGCGACACGTCGCTGACTAAAGGGAAGAATAAAATAATAATGACAGCGCAACGTCGTAATCGAGAGCCGAGTAGAATCGTAATCGCGGCGCCGGAATCGAACGACAATACCTTGATTAAAATGTCAAGAGCTCCGTAGCAGTCGAGGTCGAGAACGATGACATTTCGATGGTCAATTCCGGACCCAAGTCTCGTAGGATCGTACCCTTCGAGCGATTTTCTCACGTAGTGCAACACGTTGCTCCGCGACATTCGTCGAGAAAAATCCACGCTGTCATCTGAAAAGCACAACCAGTAGATCTTCCTTCAAAAAATTTATCTTCACAATTTATTCATGAATTTTCGCTACGCCGTAAAATTTTCCAAGTTTTGTCCTAACATTTGTGCAATTTTTTGTAGATCTTTAAGTGTTGTTGAATTTAAAAAAATCATATCGTTAAATTTAGTCATTTTCTAAAATTTATTCATTTTAATCAAATTTTTATATTTTATAATTTATTTTTATTTTTAACATTTCGTGCGATTTAAAAAATGTTTGAATGTAAATTTTTAATTGTCGTTTAGATTTTTTAATTTTCCAAAATTAGCGCAATTTTGCTTAATTAAAAAATTTGATTACATTTCTTAAATTTTCCCCACCTCGGGCATTTTGTTAACATTTTAAGATGTACAATTTATTTTAACTTTCGAAAATGCGTGTTTTTTTTTGTATTTTCAAGTGTCGTCAAATTTCCGCAATTTTTGAAAATTCGAGCAATTTTTTGAGTCCGAACGCACCGTGCCCGATCGTATTAATTTCACTGACTGCAATTACACTGCGATTAAAGTTAAATCAATTAAAAAAGAGAAGTGAAGAGAATATTTGCGTAAAAATAGCTCTGAGAGTAGTGAACGAAGTGCCCGGGCCAACACTGGAACGAGCATGAATGAGAAATCCAAAAAAAAAATTAATTCACCGTCATCGACGCAGAGTAGTGCCGAGATCGTGGACGGTGGAAACAGCGACGAGGAAACGTCAACCACGAAATTTCCAAGTGCCTCGTCGACCGTCCGTGACTCTGCGAGGCTCGAAAGAATCGCGACGAATATTAAAGTCCCCGAGCAGTGTACGAACATCTCGTTGCGGCCGAAGCAAAAATGAAAATGTATCGATGCCTCGTGGAGAAAATCGTACCGAAAGAAAAAAAAAAAGAAAATCGTAAAAGAAACATCTTTATCTTCGATTTTGGTGCTCGCGAGGCAATTAATTATTGACGTAAACGTGAAAAATTCATAGGGGTGAGTTTGACGAGAAAAAAAAATTGAGAGCACCGCGAGTTCGGAAATCCTGATACGCGTGCCGTTGGGAATTACGTGGCGAGCGAAGGGTACGATTTGTGAAAACGATAAGCAATTTTCTTGGCTCTATTATTCTACGTATCGACGATTTCGCGTGCGTGGAGCCTCGTTCCTCGTCGATTATGCAGCCCGAGGGTAGAAAAGAAGGGAGAAAATTAAGGGGTCGTAATGCGTGGCTCCGGGGCAAATTTGCCGAGAGTGAAGTATTCCGACGATTTTTTTTCACACAGCTCATCCTCGTCTTCTGTAAGGAAAGTATCGCTGTCATTGGAACTGACAGAACGTTTTGAATACCTCGTATCGGAATATCGATTCAAAAAAACCCATGTATTAAATATTTTTTAATCATATGTTTTGTTCAATTTTTCCAAAAACTATCGAAAGCATTTGGAAAGTTTTATCTGTTTTATTTTATTTTTAAATTAATCAATTCATGTGACGAGAGATTTTTTCCGATTTTTAAAAAATAATTGGTTTGCAATAAATTGTGTTAGAGGGTGAAAAAAATAGTGGTGGGAACCACAGTGACGAATGAAAATACGTAATCAAACCGAATACCAAAAACTCGCGGTTTTGGTATTAAAAACCGCGTATTAAGAACTATAAATATTTTTTACTTCAATTCCTTACCAATTTATATGGAAATTTATTGACTGATTTATCTAAATATTTGTTGGAAAATGTTTTTTGACGGCTTTGGAAACGTTTTTTGACGGCTTTATTCGAAAATTGGAATGGCGGAATTTATTCAAAAATTTTATCACATTTTATTCGTCAACTTCAATTTTAAAAATGAAGTTTGACGGTATCGTTGAAAAGCTGTGATTTATAATAATGATAAGAAAAAGTATCAATGCATATCGATTTGAAATTACTAACGGAAAGAAAGTCTCATTGCCCGACGATTATTTTTTAACAAGAATAATAAACCTTACTGAGAATGTTCAGCGATATTTTTAATTCTCATTTCACGCAATCAAATAATTTATCAAATGATAAAATTTGCAGTTCATTTGAAAACATTAATTCGCAATTAGTTGAGTGACTAAGCGTAAAAAAGCGAATTATTAAAAATCCAAGGTAAAAAATCGTCGACTCTGATTCCTCGGTGCCTCAATTTTCTTAACCCCTCCATTTTTCCATGAATATTTAATTTTATCAACGAGGGTTTTTTTCCAACTTCAATTATCCACTGTTTGTCAATTCCTGTTTTTTTTAATATCTTTTAACGACCGTAGCTTAATCTGTTGCAATCGTCAGACGATCGAACACGTCATCGTAGAGGTGGTAATAATTTTTTTTAAAGTAACGCGAGCGAAGAAGGTAAAGCACGTGATTATCTTCGTCTCGTCACGTGCGTTGATAAAACCAAATCCGTATATCGACGACTGTTCACGACGTTTGATGATACGCGTATACGGGAGCAAATATTTATTGTGCTCTCCACGTGCTGTGATATACACCAACGACGAGTATAAATAAATTCCTGCACCTATGACAATAGATCTATAGAATCTATATAATAAAAGAATATTTTACTTTATAGTTATTTATTTTCATAGTGTTGGGGCATCGTATTTAGTTATATGGTCGTTATTTATTTTTGTTTATAATTGTTAAGGCGTTACCCCCACTTGTAGCGCAAAAAAAAGGCCTTTTTCATGAATTTTTTTAAAGAAAACTACAAAACTTTTTTAATCGATCTATATACCATCTTAAAGAACACATCTTGAAGAACTTTCAGTAATTTTTTTATTGAAAAATATTACATTGTTTAGTGGCAAGTGGCCGTTAATGAAATAATGTTTTTACATACACGGTTTGCGGTGACCAACATTGCGGCGAAGTGGATCATCTGAAAAAAAAGCGGATGGATTTAGTCAAATATAAGTATAAACTAGTCTTTAATCGAAGGATTTTGAAAAATATTCATTTTTCACAAAATGGCGGACAGTCAAAGTTAATGGTTCGATTTTAACGAAAAAAAAACGGCCGCTTTTGGCTATAAAACGGCCATTTTTTTTCGAAAAAAAAATCGAACGATTAAAGACTACATTTTTATGTATTAAATAAGCCTGCAAAATTTCAAGAAGATCGGTTCATTAGTGTTCGAGTAATCTTGGTCACCGACTTCAGAAATGCCATTTTGAGAAAAACGCGTTTAAAGTTTCAATTTCAGTTTACACGAAGAAAAAATTTTTTTTTGTAAACTTACATAGAGTCATCTATTCCGGGCCCATACTTCCGTATGGGCCCGGATACTTATACTTCAAAAAAATGCAATAAAAAACATCGATTTTTTCAAAATCGCAAGTGGGGGTAACACCTTAATAGCGATAAGAAATTATTTTTCAACGGTAAATATTATTTATAAAATTGTTTATCTTAGCACTAAGATCATTGACGCTGTATTGCTTGAATTTGTTTATATTTATATATCATCATACTCATTTGTTTATCCAGGTATTTTAGTTATTCATTGCCGAGTAATTGTTGGATATTGCAGTGTAATGTAACATTGGTATTTTTTCTTTTTGCGTCAATTATTAACGGTAATATTGATAATTTATCGTGAATATTACCAACTTGCCGATTCGCGTATAAGGTATAACTGTTACTGGACCGGCATGGACAATCGAAAAATATGTTTCGTAGTTCAATTGCTGAACACAGGGCAAATACTCCGCTTGAACTGGGATTAGCGAGCAATGATTTTAATGCCGATTTTACAGCGTGTGTAGAGAATAACGTGAATTTGCACAAGTGTCGGTATCAAAGTGAAATCCCCGATTTATTGCTGGAAATAGTGTCCCACGAGACGGCAGATAATGTCCCATGGGGGGCTCGCGTGGACAGTCAGTGATTGGGGCATGAGAGCGAGCCTCCGCTCCCAACTCGACGCTCTGTTATCAGCGAAATGCCGCGAAAGAACGAGTTTACAATCGCTGTTGTTACGAGCGATAAGCGATCCGCTGTATAGCAGGCATCTCCGCTATAGCTGCTAGACTGTAGCGTTCGGCGACTGCAAGTATTCCGGAAAGAAAATGACAAAACAATAATCGCAGCCAATTCGCAATTCAACACGCAAAAACTGTGCCATTGCTCAATTTATTGCAACAACACTTTCCCAATTTGTTTTAGTAACGTACGAGAAAGGGCAAGCGATTGAATTTGCATCGAATAGGCGCGTGAAGAATGGTGGGGAGCACGCTGCACCTATCGCAACGCAGTGGCGCATGGTGGGGAGCTCACTGCGCCAATAGGATTGCCGCGGCGCACGGTGGGGAGCGTGCTCCACCTATCACACCGCCGCGGCGCATAGTGGGGGAAGCGCGGCGTCTGGTGGGGAGCGCGCCGCACCTATCGCAACGTCGCTCACTCCAAGGCCACCTGCGCAGAGTGCACTGCGCAACCACCCCACTCCAATGCGTCACCAGATCTTCCATCGCAACATTCAAGTCGGTACTATTATTTTTGACACTAATAGAGAGAAAATTCACCTACGTACACACATTTTTTTCTCAATGGGTTTTTACTATTTTTTTAATACTCCGCACACGTCGCAAAATAAAAAAGAAACATTCTTTACAAAAATGCTCGAACAAAAAATGCGAAACAAGGATCACTCGAACCGCGTTAAAATAAAAATATTTGTTTTCGGTTTTTAAGGGTCGCGAATAAAAACAGAAAGCGTGTCCCAGAGACGAAGGATTACCGCGCGATACGAGCGACTGGGTGGAAGTGGTGAATTCTCAAAAATACGAATTGAACAAGCGTCGAATCCGAACGCAGCCGGAGACTTGCTAATCGTCGTGAATGTGGAAGCTTCCGTTGCGTCGCAAATGAGGCGCTAATTGGGAAATATACTTGCAAGCTTCCTCAGACAAATCGCAACAGAACATGGGCTTATAAAAGAGGAGGAAAAAATATTTATTCAGCAGGCGTATGGAAAGTAAATCCGGGAAAAAAATGTATCTTTATTTCAAGAATTTTAAACGCGCTTGGCATCTTGAAATTCTCTTTTGTTCGAGTTTCGTTTATTATTCTGCGCGGCGGAGAACGTTCTTCCCATTCACTTTCATGAGCCGGTTGTCCACAAGCAAAGATTAGTACAATAATTAATATTAATTATTATTAATTAATACAATATTTACGATTACCAATATAATAATTATTGTTAGTAGAATAATTAATATTAATAACTGAACTAATATTTATTATATTATTAATATTAAATATTGTCGTAATTACGACAAACAAAGATTAGTACAATGAGTAATATTAATCTTGATCATTAATATTAATATTAAAATCTTTTCGATCTCAGTCTGAGATCCTATCGAGCGAAATGGCACACGGTTACGCCGACAAAAAATCACGGAGAGGATGCGGAATTTTTTGAAAAAAAAAGCAGCCGGCCTAACTTCGAATTTTTACATTTGCCGTTCTTTTACCAGAAAAACGATCTTCCGGATATTTATTTCTTGGGGAACAAAAATGATGGATCAATTTACCACAGGAAGCCGTGATGCGAAAAAGGTTAGAAAATCAACTTCCGGTTGAGTTAATCGCTGATCGAAGAGATACTCGACCTGGCCACGCTAGAAACACGCATTTTGACACCTGAACCGTCGCATTCCGTGGAAAAATAGCTGAGAAAAATGGTGAAAACTATCGCGTGGTGATTATCGACGATTGTAACGGATTGCGCCGCTTGGTCGCGCAGAGCGACAGGGGTGTCATCTAGCGGTAGGCAGCGGCACTACGTCGGTAAAAACCGACGGAGCACTACACGAAGAGACCCATGCCATCACAATATCTCAAGCCCCACTCATTACGCAATAACAGACTTTTTCACCTTCAAAATAAATCAGCTGAATATTTTCCAGCGGCTATGACCTCAAGCTCGTATATTTTTCAATACGACCAGTCACCGGATTTGGAGCGAAAATTGCGTCAGACTCGTCACGTTTCTAAACGACAAAATAACACTTGAGGAAGAGGGCACTTGAGGCTCCCTTTCGTTCCGTAATTCACAGTCGGCAGTGCCATTTCCGGTTTCCCTGTAGCACTTGAATAAATCGAGCAGATTTCCGCTACAATAAAAAAAAAAATTAACACGAGAGCAAACGCGTGTGTGAAAATATTGAGATTTAGAGAAATTGAAGAATACAAGAAAAGCTTCAATGAAAAAAAAACAGATACTCGATAAACATCAATAAATTATTTTAATCGATAAATTAAAATACTAATTAATTACTCGACCCAATCATTTTTTGACGGACGTATATTTTCACCGCAAATAATTGATGACTTACTGTACAAAAATGTTTAATTATCCTATGCAAAAATATTAATATCTAATTATGCCAGCCGGCTGAATCGAAGTATCTGAAACGTGTAGATTCTGCGGAACGTGATCGCGAATCGCCGCGACGTTACGAAAGTAACGTAACAATTAGCACGCTCCGCATCTCTCAAACGAGAGGGGCAGAGAGATGGAGAGAGATTGTAAAATTCTTTTTTCTCTCCGTGTGTCCGAACACTCGCGATATATATATATACTTATATATATACTTATATATATATACTTATTTAACGTAACACAAATAAATGGAAGGTTGCGCAGAAAAATATCCCCTCGATTTCAGAAGCAACGCGATAAACGACGACGAAAACGCATAACGTTACGTTATTTTATCATTTTTTTCTTCTTCTTTTCGAGACGATCGCGAGTTTCGTGATAACGAAATATTTTGAAAAAAAATATTTCCCCGGTTCGTAAAAACGAGCAGAGACTCGCACCTCTCGAATCTTGCGGACAAACTTTGTAAATACTTTTGATTGAGTGGCCAAGTGATTTTTTATTATTAGCTCATTAAAAACAGATGAAAACTTCGAAAAAAAATAAATGAATTAAAATACAAACGGTAAAATGTACCCTTTATTGAGACTTTTATCGTATACAGTCGAACCTCGATATAACGAATCTCTATGGAAGTTCGTTATAAGGAGTTTTCGTTATATAGAGGTTCCGTTACATTAAGATCATGTTTTCAAAATGTTCTTTAAAAAAATAGTGGTATAAATATAGGGATATTTTTTAAAGAAAGAAAGGTTCAAATTAGAGCAATTTTTACAAACAATCAGCAATTAGGGCGTAATGTATATTATTATGTGGTTGTATAAAGATTTCGGGTGTGCATCGGAAGGGAATAGACAAATCTTGGCTATATCGAGGTTCGACTGCATCAGCGAAATCGTCGCATTCGCCATTGATAAATCGCGAAAAAAGGAGCCCATACTCTCGTTTCGATGAATAACATTCCGACACGCTCATAGTTCAAAAAGGAATTTTCTCGGTGCTTCAAACACGAGTGACGCGACATTTTATTTTTTATTCGACCATACTATTCACCAGAAGTGTATATAATAAGCTATATATATATATATATATATATATATATATATATATATATATATATATATATATGTGTGTGTATTAGTGTGGCACAAATTTGAACTCTATTTTTTTCTTTTTCTCACCAACCAATTATCTTCTTCAAAGAAAAACAGAAATTGTCGCGAAATCTGCGAGCGGTCAAAAAATATTCAGAGGTCGCTCAAGCCTCCCAAAATTTCAAATTTTTATCACAAAATTGATTTTTTTTTCGTTCACTTCTCACCCATGAATTTTATAATTTTTATAATTTTTATATTAATTTTTGAATTAACCTATAATTAATTTATAATTAATTTAAAATTAATTTATAATTTTTAAATTAACCTCGCGAAAGCTCTAGCTGGTCAATGAATATTTAGTGGTCGCTCAAGGGCTTCGAAATTTCCAATTTCCGCCAATTTTTTTACTCATCTCACTCGTAAACTTGACGCTTTGTAAAATTTTCAAAACAACTTACCGACTTTTCTTAGACACCGATTTTTCAAATTTACTTCACTCTACTAACCCAAGAATTATGATCTTTATTCACATAAAATAATTCTTCAAAACTCTTGTCCGTAAACAAAATTATAGGTCCCCCGTTTTATCGGTTTAGAAGTGTGAGGTAAATTTAAGACGGAATGACACCTCATCGCGGTCGGTATGGTAGAACAATTATAGATTCCCAAAAATCTCTGAAACGGCTCTTCAGATCCCGTCGAAACTTTGCCAAACGACGTCAAATAGATAGACGAATAGCTTCCAGCCACTCAAATTTTCTAAATTTGAGAAAAAAAAACTAGATTGGCTTCTGATAAGCCAATCTACATTTTTTTTCTCAAATTCAGAAAATTTGAGGGGCTAGAAGCTATTCGTCTATCTATTTGACGTCGTTTGGCAAAGTTTCGACGGGATCTGAAGAGCCGTTTCAGAGATTTTTGGGAATCTATAATTGTTCTACCATACCGACCGCGATGAGGTGTCATTCCGTCTTAAGAAATCCATTTCTAAAGAAAAAAAAGATTAATTGTTTTGAACATTTTACAAAGTGTTAAATTTATGATTGAGAAGAGACAAAAATCGCGACAATGGAAATTTCGAAGCTGTTGAGCGACCACTAAATATTCATTGGCCGGCTAGAGCATGGTGATCAAAAGGAAAAAAATAGAGCTCAAATTTGTGCCACCCGTATATATATATATATATATATTGTTTAGGCACAATTATAATGCAGAAAAGTTATAAGTAACATCGTTTTCCTCATTACCAATGAGTACATTCTGAATTCTGTCATTAACCCCTTGCCGTACTTCGACGAGTCTGACTAGGGATACAAATATACGATCACGCCCGGTTTTAGAGAGCTAAATGGTACGGCAAAGGGTACAATGCAGTTTTACGATTCATTTAATTTAAATGGCATATCAACGTACGTTTATTAATATATTCAATTGAAATAAATGACCCGTACGCATGCATTTCAATAAACAATGATAAATTATATTTTCATTCATATTTTCATTGGCCGGCTAGAGCATTCGCCAGCTTAAATAAAAAATGATAAAGCGAAAAGCAAAAATCGATTTTTTAATGAAAACTTGAATTTTTGGCAGGCTTGAACGACCTCTAACTATTTTTGGACCACTCGCAGCTTTCACAACGATTTTTTTTCCTTCAAAGTAGATAATTGGATGGTGAGAAAAAAGAAAAAAATTGAGCTCAAATTTATGCCACCCTAATATATATACACTGAACAAAAAAATTAAAGGAACGGAACATTTTTTAAATTTTTCCAGTGATCTTCAAAAAGCCGTAAAAAATCGTAAAAAGCTCCGTAAAAATTGTCGTACCGGGGGGCAAAAAAAGCATTTTAAAGCTTGAAATGTTTAGTTTAAGAATCTTGCGGAGAATTTTTTTTTAGCATCCCGCTCGGCGCTATCATAAGAAATAGCGGGAAGAAAAAAATTTCGAAATTATTTGTTTTTTTAAAAGCGTCCATGAGCTCAAAAAAAAATCCTGGCTTAATCAATGCTGGAGTCATCGAGCCTGGTTCTTGAGCTTCGATTTCGTTTTTTTGCTCTTTGTACGACTATTTGTTGCTGAGATTTCGCCGATTGAATGAAAAGTCAGCTTTTTTCTTTGATCATCGATATCGCATGAAGCGATAATCGTACGGCGAGCGGGAGGTGGGTTTTGGAAACTTGAATGAATGCTCTATAATTGCCTTTTGGTATTTTAGAGGAATATTTTTTTGTAAGCTTAATATTGATTTGAAAAAGTACAAAGAGATGACTTTTTCTGCCGTTTTGGAAAATCCCACGCCACTTTGCAAATATTGCGAAAATGACCAATGATTCTAGGCATTTTTTCAGCTCAATACATGCCCAAAAACCCTGTAGATTTTCAAATCGATCGGTTGGACCGTTTTTTTTCCGAATCGTCACAGTTTTGTCAAAAATTAAAGGAGCACTTTTATTGCTCTTTAAAGATAAGGTAATGCAGTTTAAGACGAAAAAAAAATTCGATGCTTTTCTTACAATTTCGTATTGTCTACTCATTAAATGTCAACAAAAAATTCAAAATTTGGGTAAAAATCTGGATTTTGAAATAAAAAAATGATTTTTTTTTTCAAAATTTTGATTTGTATTTCAAAATTCGGGTTTTTTCCAAAATTTTGAATTGTTTTTTACATTTTTTTACAAAAATTCACAATTTTGGAAAAAACCTTAATTTTGAAGAAAAAAATCAAAATTTTG
>OX101788.1:3065148-3083008 GCA_944452715.1 Ophion slaviceki | reverse complement strand
AAAAATCGATTTTTTTATTGCATTTTCGGAATGTACAAATGTGAGTATATTCCCTGAAAATTTCAAATCGATCCAGCGAATATTCTCGGAAATACACACACATTTGTAAGAACGCTCGGAGCGCGTCTCCGAGCGTCCGAGAAACTTCAAACGCGTTTTTCTCAAAACGGTGTTTTCAAAGTCGGTGAGCACGATTTCTCAAAAACGGCTCCACCGATCGGTCTGCAATTTTAACACAACCTTGTCAGATATATTCTTCAGGTATTGATCGAAGGAATAAGATTTCTGATAATTATTTCCATTTTTTTTCAACGATTTAACGAAAAAAATTTGGTCGAAAATCGAAATTGTTTTTTTCCGGAGCCACCATTTTGTCAAAAATTAAAATTTCGACTTCTCCTTCAATCAATACCTGGATTCATCTATCCCCTAAAAGAATCTTTTTGGTTTTTTCATTTTAGATAATCCTCACCGGCGATACATTGCTCACCACCGGACACTTTTTTTCGGGGACCTCCAGGAGACTTCCTACAAGAGCAATGCTAATGAATATTTTTGAAAATAAAAAATGCCAATCTAAAGCTAAAAGATGCCACTACACTGCCTAATACTTTTCCTTTTGCCCAAATTAAATTCTTTTCCAGAAAAAAATCGCGAAAAAACGACTTTTTGGCCTTGCAACTGCGTATAACACCTTAAGATGTATTCAACATTTCAAGTGAATCGGTTGAAAATTGTCTGAGTTATGTTTCCGGCCAACTTAAGCAATGCAGTTTTGAGATAAACGCTGCACAGCCGCCATTTTGAATGTACATGAAGTTTGCATCGTTGCTATCCAACGGTTTCATTTTTTTTTTCGATTTTGTAATTTCCTATTTTTTCTTGGTCAGTTCGGCTCTAGTTGCTAAGAAAATATGGTAAAATGAATAAAAAATATTTACGGCCACCGGGACCAACCAAACAAAATCGAAAAAGAAAATAAAACCGTTGGATAGCAACGATGCAAACTTCATGTACATCCATTTTGAAGTTAATCGCTTCAAACAATGATGGTATACAGTCACTGATATGTATGATGAACACCCGTTTTTGTAATCTGCATTTATCATGTAGTTTTTCTGAAAAAAAATCCCCAAAAAGCCTATTTTTTCGGCCTATAGAGTGGCCTAGGCCTTAAGGGGTTACCCCCACTTGCGATTTTGAAAAAATCGATTTTTTTTTATTGCATTTTTTTGCAGTGCAATTTGAAGTGCAGTTTTTTTTGATGCCCGGAATAGATGACTCTATGTAAGTTTACAAACAAAAATATTTTCTTCGTGTAAACTGAAATTGAAACTTTAAACGCGTTTTTCTCAAAATGGCATTTCTGAAGTCGGTGACCAAGATTACTCGAACACTAATAAACCGATCTTCTTGAAATTTTGTAGGCTTATTTAATACATAAAAATGTAGTCTTTAATCGTTCGATTTTTTTTTCGAAAAAAATGGCCGTTTTATAGCCAAAAAACGGCCGTTTTTTTTCGTTAAAATCGAACCATTAACTTTGACTGTCCGCCATTTTGTGAAAAATGAATATTTTTTAAAATCCTTCGATTAAAGATTAGTTTATACTTATATTTGACTAAATCCATCCGCATTTTTTTTTTCAGATGATCCACTTCGCCGCAATGTTGGTCACCGCAAACCGTGTATATAAAAACATTATTTCATTGACGGCCATTTGCCACTAAACAATGTAATATTTTTCAATAAAAAAATTACTGAAAGTTCTTCAAGATGTGTTCTTTAAGATGGTATATTGATCGACTAAAAAAGTTTTGTAGTTTTCTTTTAAAAAATTCATGAAAAAGGCCTTTTTTGCGCTACAAGTGGGGTAACGCCTTAACGCTTCTCTATTCGTGAGTAATTTTCGTACCACAAATTCTTCGATTTCCGACCCAATCAGATAAATTTCGCGATCATTTTTTACATTGTTATTTTCACGTGTACTGTTACGTACCTCAATACAGCAATCCTGGAAACAGTCAAATGAATCGCGAAAAGAACTCACCGACAGTCAGAGAAACAATGGTGCAGTAGCGTCAACAGCGCCGCGGTTTGTAACTCTCGAATCCGTATGACTTTGCTTTCTTACTCCAAAACAACATATTACTCCAAAAAAACACGCATACTTGTTAGACGTTCAGTGATGTAAACACCGTGTTCTTGATTGATGTAATTTGCACAACCGAATTACATGTATTGATTCTTAATCTGCAAATACAAATTGTTTATGATAAAAAAAAAATTTGATAAAAATTGTGTATTGCTACAGAAAAAATTAAATCAAGACACATTGGATCACGCACTAACATTTTTTGCATCGAGATAAAAAATAATTAATACTCCGATAATCATGAAAAAAATACAAGTAAAAGGCGTTTGAGCACTAACTAAAAAATTGTTTAGAACTTTCAAATTTTGCAAAAATTTCTTTTTCATAACCATGGCAGCTTCAATTTTCTGTTGAGAAAAAAAAATCGATTTTTTTAACCACCCTAATATATAGATTATGTTACTTTTATGTAATTTTGCAATTGTCGGAAGGTTTCGAAAACTTTTAACCGGTAGTATATATGTATATGTTTATATATATATATATATATATATATATATATATACACACACACGTATGTATGTATTTTAACATATCAAAGCGAGTGCACTAAACTTATACATATTATTTCTCTAGCACTGTCTCTCTCTCTTACCCTACTTCACCTTCTCGCTCCCCCGTCGCCAAACGTTCTGCATCCGCGCGCGACGCGACGCATACTCTTGAACGGCATAAAAGATTGTTATATTCCCCCATTTTGCAGATTGGTTCCTTGACGGCACGGGGGACAGGGGGGAGGCACCGCAGGAGCAGAAACTACCTAAGTCGCGTTGGGCGCGGATAATGCATTTGCTCTCGCGCGCGAAACGAGGAATCTCAGGTGAGAGCGCGGCGACGAGGGGCATTAACGTCCTTCGAAAAACCAACGATAAATTGCATTATCAGCGTCCCATCGGGACCTTCACCCGCGCACTTAATGCGACATATACATATACACATAGATGCATATATATATATATATATATATTCGTATGTGTGCCTATGTCTCTATAGGATTCTCTTCTACCGCTCTCTCCACCTTACTACTCCGAGCCTCCTTCGATATAGGTATATTTACTTGAATACTCTGTATCGGACTTTATTGGGGTCCAGGTAATAGTAAGTCCATTAGGCTTTATGGTGTCCATTAAACTGTCATTACCGACGTACTAGCAGCTTACAGTATATATATATATATATATATATATGTTTTTCCCCATATATATACATGGGACAAAGTGATTTGGAGTCGATCGGCTTCGAGGATCGTCCTGAAAACAGTCAGAGGTGCAGAGATAGCCACTACATAAATGTAACGAATTTAAAATATCCTCATAAATAGCTATGTATATATATATACAGGGTGTTAAGAAGGTTGAATCAAAGCCTTAAGTGGGTGATAGGTCGCCTCGTTAGCAACATGTGTAACCAAAATTACCTTAATCCAAAGTCTAAGGATTTCGTGTTATCATGGTAAGTATGATTTTTGGAAATTTTTCCAATATTAGGTACTAACTCGTATCTTAACCTAATAACCTCTTATGCTAATGCTATTTAAAAAAATAGCATTAACATAAGAGGTATTTTTATTTTTTGCCAAGTTTTTAATTATTCAACACGTCCTATTTAGTTAGTTGTGTGGATACAGATGATTGTATTGGTGGTTGTCGATTGAATAGACATTAAAATGAGACGCAAATAAGATTTTAGTTACCAATTATTGTCTGGTTGAACGTTACGAACGAGTTAGTGCCTAATTTTGGGAAAATTTCGAAAAATCATACCTACCGTGATAAGTCGAAATCCTCAGAATTTGGACTAAGGTAAGCTAGGTTAGATGTGTACCTAACGAGGTGACCTATCACCCCCTTAAGGCTTTGCATCGACCTTTCTGACACCCTGTGTGTATATATATATATATATATATATATATATATATATATATATATATACACACACATGTATACATATATATATACAGCTGAATTAAAATGCATTTTTTCGAGTACAGATATATATACAGATATATATATATATATATATATATATATATATATATATATATATATATATATATATATATATATATATATATATATATATATATATATATATATATATATATATATATATATATATATATATATATATATATATATATATATATATATATATATATATATATGTACTCGAAAAAATGTATTTTATTTCAGCTCTTACCCCTTTAAACGCGATAGTATCAGGGATAAACGAAAATTGAGACTCTTTAGCTCAAGTCTAAGTGGCAGCGCCTTATAACGTTTTTTCCCCATTTGTCCGCTCCTCCATAAGTGTGGCGGGATGCATAAAAAGTTACGTATAATTATTGGATGAATAGATATAATTATATAAAAATGTTCGTACTAATCTACATGTATATACGTATATTGATGTAATGTTGCATGCCATTGGTAATTATGGGGTCTGCATCAGTTCGGGGTCTTAAAACAGATCGACTTTTGATGATTTTTTGTGATGGAAGTATTCGCATGACGAGATTGGGATTTTTCACACAGTCGATAGATAGTCTTGTTGAGTTTGAGTTTTTAAATTTATTATTGATGAATATTGGTAAACAATGAAATTATTGTTATTTAAAGAAAGTACTGTCGTTGTTACTATACTCAACTATAGTCAACTAAAGTAAACAATAAAAAGTGTACTTTTGGCATGAGAATAAAACTTTCGTATGACTGGAAGTTTTGAAAATTTTTGAAAATTACGAAAATGGCGAGCTGTAGAAAAAAAAAGTTCGATTTTCGAGCAGAAAAACAACGTCGATCTTTTGTTATTAAGAAATGGATAAACATAGGAAAAAGTCGTCTGGTCATACGATGGAAACCGTTATGAGCTACGGTCTTACCGAATTTACGAATGTAAAAAACAACAGCGGGAATATTAAATATTCCTATAGGATGAATTCCAATAAAAATAATTTATTCGAAAAAAACACGATAAATCGTCAGTTTTGGAGACAGAACACGGTGGTCCATTCTTGAAACTTCTTAAGGGGCCATACCAATGTGACACTTTCAAAGAATCGATTTTTTTGCCTTTTTCGACAGTTTATACTTTTAAGAATATCCTGTAAAAATATCAAGGCCGTATCTCTAATCATTTTATCCTGCAAAAATCGATATTTAAATTATTAAACGCGTTTTTCTCGAAATGAGATTTTTCAAATTTGCCGACATTGTAACTCAAAGAGCAATTATCCGATTGACTTGAAATTTGAACTGAGTACTCTTGAATATATTTACTCTACAATGACGTAGGATATTTTTGATTGCATGAAAATTGACGATTTGGCATTGAAAAAAACGACCATTTTATAGGCAAGAAAACAGACTTTTTTTTATAACTACGCCATTTTGTTAGATTTTGATATTTTTCAAAAATCCTATGTCATTGTACCGGAAATACCTTCCAGTTTAACGACATTTTTTTCTTTTTCAGTTTCAGCGACTCAATCGGCCGGAATCATGTCAGCAGTGAAGGAACTTTTTTTAGCGACTCCGAAGGCAGCGCATAAGTCGCTTGGATCTCAATATTTTTCTGTGAAAAAATTATGTAATATAGGTCAAATATAGCCAAATATATTCTTAATTTTCCGAAACATTTAATTGAGTGCTTTTCTTCCAAAAAAATCCCGAAAATCGCCCAAATTTTCAGCGTTCACACTGGTATAGCCCCTTAAGAATCAGCAAAATTAACTTTCTGTTGGAATTCTTGGAAACTTCTATTTGGAATTCTGAAAACTACGAAAATGGCAAACTGTGGAAAAAAATGTTTTTACAAAATCCATTTTACAAAATCGTAAAATTGTAAAAAAAAATTTACAAAATCTTTTTTGCAAATGAAAGTTGAAGCCCTAGATTATGAAACTAAACAATGAAAACGCCGTCTTGTCTCATTCGAACTTTTCTTTCAATTTTTGCAAAGTATGGTTAAAACTCTAGGCTAAATAACTAAACGATAAAACATACTATATGTTTTATGTACTCTCATACGGACTTTCTTCCAATTTTACACTGCAAACTGTTGAAAAAAAACTTCGATTTTTGAGCAAAAAACAACTTCAATAATTTGTTATCAACAAATGGATAAACACATGAAAAAATTTATCTTTGAAGAAAATATGGAACTTTTATCAAATTTTACAAAATCTTATTTGCAAATTAAAGTAAAAACTCTACGCTATAAACCTAAACGAAAAAAAAAATCATCTTTTCTCAATCAATTTTTCCCAAATATTACAAAATCTTTTTTACAAATTAAGGTTAAAACTCTAGGCTAAAAAACTAAAGAATAAAAAAATCATCTTTTTCATACGAATCTTTTTCCAACTTTTACACGAAAATGGCAAACTGTAGAAAAAAACTCCAATAATTTGTGATCAACAAATATATAAACACATGAAAAAAATCATCTTTATTCATATGAGATTTTTTCCAATTTTCGCAAAATTTTGTTCGCAAATGAAAGGTAAAACCCCAAACTATAAAACAACAACAAAAAATCGTCTTTTCTCATACGAATTTTTTTCCAATTTTTACAAAATCTTTCTTGCAAATTAAATTAAAAACCCGAGGCTAAAAAAGTAAACAACATAAAAATCATCTGTTTTCATACAAAGCTTTCTCCAATTTCTACAAAATTTTTTTGCACAAATTAAATGTAAATCCCTAGGCTATAAAACTGAAGATAAAAAAAAATTCATTCAAATTTCAAACTAGCGCACACGGCTTAATTGCCACTATTTTTTTCCAACTTTTGCAAAATCTTTTTGCAAATTAAAGTAAAAACCCGAGGCTAAAAAAGTAAACAATACAAAAATCATCTGTTTTCACGCAAAGCTTTCTCCAATTTTTACAAAAAAATATTCACAAATTAAATTTAAATCCCTAGGCTATAAAACTGACGATAAAAAAAATCGTGCTCATTCAAATTTCAAACTGGCGCACGCGGCTTAATTGCGACTGCCAATGGGACGTAACAGCGCATGCACATACGGTGCCTCACCTTTCCTCGTGACGTACGTCAATTACGAGATGGAGAAAAGCGGAAAGAGGCGAATAGACGGAGCGCTTCTGTCATCGCGATGGACATTGATCGCTCGCGATCGGAACAAGTGCTCGATTCGAGCTATCCGAAGAGCCGCGACACGATGTGCTTCGGTGAATAGCTCGAGTCCGGTATTGCCGAAAAAGGACGTGTACTTGTTGCGCATTTACCGGCGAAGCGGCAGGAGTACCAGCGAGACGCGAAGCAAGGACTATACGTCCACGCGGTGTACACGGGAGGCTCAGCGTAACGCTATAAAACTGTCACAGGGGCGTTTCGACGTCGTTTACATCACATTATTTATATCACATATTTATCGTGCGCCCGAGTACGTCCGCTCAACGAGCTTTTGCGTAATCCCTTCCTCATTACCATCCCTTCTTTTTTTTCTTCGACATTTTTGTTTTAGTTTTTTTTGGGTAACGTTCCGAACCTCCCCCCTCCCCCCTCCGATAGAGCTGAAATTTTGCACAAACCTTCCTTTTAATATTTTAAGGGGTTAGGCCACAATAACGGATACAAAATCACGTGCGAATTTGACAATTTTTCTTCGTATGAAAAAGTGATTCACTCATAAAATTAATTACACATCGATTTAGTATGAATATCAAGCTGGTAGAAAATATACATATATATATTTTTTTTCGATGCACAAAATGGCCGGCTACTAATATTTTCTTTTGTTATCTTTTTTTAGGCGCTCCGCGGCGTGACATTTAGCATCCGCAATTTTTGACCTAGAACAGAAAACAAAAATTCTCGTCAATCTGCATTAGAACACCTAGAGAAGTACGTGTGGAATTAAAAAATTTTTGTTTCATTCAAAAGTTGTAGGTATTTGAATGAATTTGCAGTGAAAAATATCATATAAAACTGCCCATAAAATGAAAAGTTTTCGATTAATCAGAAATCTGTTTCGAGAGAGAAAAGCTGTTTCGAGAAGTTTTGAGTAGTCGGCCATTTGGCACATCGAAAAAAAAATATATATATATTTTCTGACAGCTTCCCGCGTGGAAATTTTCATGGGGCCCAAATCAGGGCCCGATCAGGTTGCCTGACTGCCCTGGTAGGGCACTAATAGGGCAGCCTGAAAGGGCCCTACTAGGAAATGCAACGTTGTGTCACATATGGGCCTGATCTGGTTGCCTGATCAGGCCCCGATCAGGCTGCCTGATCGCAAAGAAATGCATATAATATTTCGAAAATCCAAAATGGAATGAACCACTTAATTTAGAGTTCCCCTACAATGATTTTGTATCGTAATTCGTCACTCCCTGGCCTGCTGAAATGTTTTTGTTCGAAGAAAATATTTCGCCTATATGGGAATCGAACCTTGTACTTATCTACCCAAAGCTACGCACGCTGCCCCTATGCTACCGAGTGCTTGGTCTTGGTCCCAGATATGGCATAAGAGACCAAATGAATTCCTTTAACTATTTGTTGTATCACATAAAGCATATCAATTAGTTAATATCATTGTGACAATTAAAGAGGTTTATCGAATAACATGTTGTAGATTTTTGAAACTTAACCTTATATATATGTGTGTGTGTGTGTGTGTGTGTGTGTATATATATATATATATATATATATATATATATATATATATATATATATATATATATATATATATATATATATCAAACGGCAGTTTCTGGGACTTTTTAGGAGGCATATATTTACCGTGATTTCCGTACGTTCTATCTATCTAAAACGTCCTGGAAGTTGCCTGTATACGCAAAGACCTGAAAAGAGCCCATTCGCCTCATAATGTCTCGAAAACTGCCAATTTACCGATAGTCCTGAAAACTACCAGTATATACTTTTTGTTGTATATATACTTTTAATAGCTTTATATAAAGAAAAATCTTCCTAAAAAATGTTGAGGGTGATAGAACGTATGGAAATCACGGTAAATATATGCCTCCTAAAAAAGTCCCAGAAACTGCCATTTGACACACACACACACACACACACACACACACATATATATATATATATATATATATGTATGTATATATATATATATATATATATATATATATATATATATATATATATATATATATATATATATATATATATATATATATATATATATATATATATATATATAAAATTCTTCTCTCTCTTCGCCTTACAAAGCATCCGAGTTGCATAACGTTTTTTGTCGTGACAGTCCATAACACCTTTTTTTAAATAGAATTCAGGAATCCATCGAAACTCCGAAGCTACGATCCTGTAAAATCGAAGTTTCCATGTGGAAAATAAGAGGTTATGTGCATCTATCGACTGCTGAGGCAGTTATAGGGCAAGCCTATTTATGGGCCTATCATGGAAAGCTTTAGTAGGGCCTATCAGGGCAAGCCTTGGTAGGGCCCTATCGGGGAAAGCCTTCGTAGGATCTCATCAGGGACGGCCTTAGCAGGGCCATTTTCGTATAGCCTGATTCAGGGCCTAAATACTTCCGGCCGGATCGGGGCCTGATCCTGGTCGGGCTAACCCTAAGAAATTTCTACTCGGGTTGATATTCATACTAAATAGATGTGTAATTAATTTTACGAGTGAATTACTTTTTCATACGAAAAAAAATTGTTAAATTCGCACATGATTTTATACCCGTTACTGTGGCCTAAGGCCTTAAGGGGTTACGCCCACTTGCGATTTTGAAAAAATCGATTTTTTTTATTGCATTTTTTTGAAGTATAAGTACCCGGGCCCATACTTTTGTATGGGCCCGGAATAGATGATTCTATGTAAGTTTCCAAAAAAAAATATTTTCTTCGTGTAAACTGAAATTGAAACTTCCCGTGTGGAAATATTTTCCGGGATGTCTAAAGGACCCAACCAATTGTCCCCAATTTTATCAAGGGCCTGGTTTGGATTCCGACTGGTACCTTTATAGGATTGTCCCGCTTTTGAAATCGGGCCCTTTAGTGGACATCTATTCGGGGCCATACTAGATTCCCTGATTGCGCCTGAATTAGCCAATTTCGTCCCTACTATACCCCTGCAATTAGCCCTGTTAAGTCCCCACGTTCACCCCGTCAGATCCCTATGATTTCCCTGTATTTCCCTGTAATAAAAAAGATGCATATTTTCCGAAAAGATTTATAAATATATATATATATATTTATTTATTTATATATATGTCTCAGTGTTGTGGTGCACGCCTCTTACGAACGGTGAAATTAATAACATGAGAGAGTTATAACTACAACTATTATAAAGTTGACATGTACAATTATCCACGTAAATCATCCAGTATTGGAGCATGGAGAATCCCAGAACAAACTTTAAACGATGCAGTTTACACATTGGCCAGCATCAAGAGAAAATTGGTAACATTGCGATTGTCCCTAGAACCAAACGGAAAACTCAATACTTATGCCCTGACATTGCTTCATGTATAAGTGATTACTTAAATAAAAATGTATATATTATTAAGTTCTAACGTTTTCTTCTTTTCTTTCAAATTCATTGAAAATGATAAGCGAATTGTTAAGTGAGTGAGATATTTGCATGAGGCAGTTATAAAACACTGATAAATTACTATTAATTTTTGTCGCTTATTAATATTATAACTTTAATTGATCTTTGTGATGATCCCTGACTATATTTGACCAGGCTTTTTACTGGTGAACCAAATGAAACCGTAATTTATTTCATGATGGAAATTGTGACTGAACCACACTGGGCCCACATTAGTCTGCCTGGTCAAGACCCGATTAAACTCATTGTAAAAATTAGCCAGTGCCCTGACAGCACCTGGTCGGGGCCTTCATTGGTGCATCCATCGTACCCCTGTTATTTTGTATCATGGAAACTAATGAGTACCTTTCTAGGACCGTTTTTGGCAGTATTCTGGAAATCCCTGTCAGGGATTCCACTTCGAAGCCGTAACGGGACCTGTATATTCTTTGGGTTTCCCGGACTATTTTCCACACGGGTTTAAACGCGTTTTTCTCAAAATGGCATTTCTGAAGTCGGTGACCAAGATTACTCGAACACTAATGAACCGATCTTCTTGAAATTTTGCAGGCTTATTTAATACATAAAAATGTAGTCTTTAATCGTTCGATTTTTTTTTCCGAAAAAAATGGCCGTTTTATAGCCAAAAAACGGCCGTTTTTTTTCGTTAAAATCGAACCATTAACTTTGACTGTCCGCCATTTTGTGAAAAATGAATATTTTTTAAAATCCTTCGATTAAAGACTAGTTTATACTTATATTTGACTAAATCCATCCGCATTTTTTTTTTCAGATGATCCACTTCGCCGCAATGTTGGTCACCGCAAACCGTGTATATAAAAACATTATTTCATTGACGGCCATTTGCCACTAAACAATGTAATATTTTTCAATAAAAAAATTACTGAAAGTTCTTCAAGATGTGTTCTTTAAGATGGTATATTGATCGATTAAAAAAGTTTTGTAGTTTTCTTTTAAAAAATTCATGAAAAAGGCCTTTTTTGCGCTACAAGTTGGGGTAACGCCTTAACACCCGGTGTGATATGTAGTTACGATAAAGTTTCATATTTTTCGCGTCTTGACCCGGTCGGGTCAACGCGATTCCGGCACAAGGATCAAAAGGACACGTCAGCGAGTACGAGACCCGATAGCGCGCACACGAAGCGCAATAAAATCTCGTCTGCTACAATGTCTCGCGAAATTCTATGCGAGGGCGATTTTTTTTGTATTCTCGTTTCTCGTGTCGCGCGGGCGCATCCACCGACGAGAATCCGCACGCGCGTCCCTCGGCGACGATGTCGTAAATCTTGAAATAGGATTTTGCGGGCTCGACATCTTTCCTGCAAACGATGCGAAACGCCCTGAGAGACACGAGAAGTCCTCTCGGATGTCCTGGTCCTCCGTCTGGCACGAGCGATCGTGACACACGTGTCGTGTAGGTCGTGGGATTTTCCCCTTTTTTGCAAGGGCCAAGGGTCGTGTCCCTATTCGTCGCGAGCTTGGTACTCGGAGATGTATTTTTATGCGATGGATTTTTATTTTTTATTTTCCTTTGAATCAAATGTGACTGATGCACAAAGTGACAATTATCAGGCGACCGTGTGATTTTTAACCGGTTGCACCTTACCCGCAGCCGCAAAAAGTGGAACTTTCGTAAATTTTTCGTGAGAAAACGTGGGCAGGGTTTCAAGTTTTTTTTGCATTCAAGGGGTTAGGCAACAGTAATGTGTATAAAATCATGTGCAAATTTAACAATTTTTTTTCGTATGAAAAAGTCACTCACTCAAAAGTAATAACACATCTATTTAGTATGAATGCTGTTAGAATATATATATATTTTTTTCAAGCTGTTAGAATATATATATATTTTTTTCGATGTACAAAATGGCCGGCTACTCGAAACTTCTCGAAACACCTTTTTTTCCAATTGGCGTGACAAATAACTTCAACAATTTTCACTCGATTTACTTCAAATTTAAAAGTTATGTTCCTAATTGCATTTCGCAGAGAAGTACGTACGAAATTTCTGATTAATCAAAAACTTTTCATTGTATGAGGTCATTTCATAGTTAGGGAAAGAGTGAAAAAAGTTTGGATTGTCTTTACTATTTAGTTTTGCTAAAAACGTTCAATAAAGACATAATAATTATCCGTAAAAAATATTTGTCTCTTATAATATCAGACAATATATAGCAAGATATATGGCAACACCGCAGAGCAGTTTAACATTTCGAGGAAAAAACAATTATTGTCTTCCTAAAGTTAAAAACTTTTGTCATAAAAAATATTTCCGTTATAAATATTAATATTTTAGCTTGTTTATGTTATCTTGATTAACAAATAAAAGTGATGATTAATTCATGAATAATGAAAAACTTTGTTCGATTAAAAATTACTTCCAAACAAAAATTTGTGTTGCAGTATTATTTTAAATATGCCGCGCGAACTTACGTCATTGGATACGTGAAACGATGCAGTGTTGCCACAGGTCTTCTTATCATAGGGGACAAATATGTTTTGCGGAAAATTATTCTCTCTAAATTTCAATGCAAACCCTGCAGTGTTAAAAGTTGCAATTTTAAAACCCATTATCCCCAATCTAAATAGTCGACTCTTCTGAAATTTCACTCAAATATGCATAATGGTATGAACAATGTCTGGTTAAAATTTAAACAAAATCTATAGAAATCACATTTTCAGCGTTCACACTGGTATAGCCCCTTAAGACCAACCGGACCCTGAAATTCGAAAAATTGACGAAGTTAACCCGATTTTAGTGGAACAGTGTGCGTCGGGTTTACCAAAACTACATACAGTGCGACGTCTATAATCGGAACCTCCACAGATGCAACAGCAATCGAAAATTAATTATTTACATTTTACTAAAATTAAAATTTTTTACTAAAATTAACTTAAATAAACTTACTAAAATTAACTTAAATTAACTTAAACTAACTTACTAAAATTAACTTAAATTTTTACTAAAATTAACTTACACTTTACTAAAATTAAAATTAAAAATTAATAATTTACTAAAATTTTTAATTTTAGTAAAGTGAGCATTTTTCTAAAAATTCATACGGGTATAAATGACCCAGAGTGTCAACGTAGGCTGAATATCCAAAGATAATTGCCATTTATACCGGACGTTTTTGTCACGCGTGCGAGACACGACGAGGGGCATTGGCGATCAACACAAAACACGATTTAGTGAATGTACGTGTTCGATAGAGCGCGAGCTTGTAGTTTCGCGGCTGCGCCAATTCACTCCCACACATACACGGAGAAAGTTTAGTAGTCATGACAACTCCGCATACAGGACCATTCAGATCAGGGTCAAATTCGCGAAAATTCGGATAGTTTTACTGGTCCTTATTCCAGGACAACATGTCTGTTCAATTTTCGAATTATTGTTCTGTCAATTATTTTCCAAATTATTTATCAAAATGGTTGCATTGTTTTAAATTATTTATCATCAATCTCTCTTTCCCTCCCTCTCTCTCTCTCTCTCTCTCTCTCTCTCTCTCTCTCTCTCTCTCTCTCGCTCACTCTCTCTCTCTCTCTTTCTATACAAAAAGAACCTTCAAGACTCATAAAAAATTAACGAGTTCTAACTCGAAAGTTGAATATCTCAAGCATAAGAATTTGCACTCTTCATCGCCATATTTCATCCGACTTGACCCACCCACCCCCCCTTAATTGAATGACGCGCATAGGGCGCCATAATCGCGCGTGGAACACACTGCTGAATGAACTCTATGATGATTGAGAGAGACGATAAATTGAGCGGGAAGAATTTAATTAGGGAAGCTGAAGATTCACGAGCGGCGGCAGTTCTTCGCGGTTTTGCATAATCTCGTATGTCAATATATAACAGTTGGCATATTCACGAGTAAGAATGCCTTTGATATGTCCGTTTCTTATGCTGTCTTTCATTTTTGTTCCGGAGCGATTTTTTGCTTTATAAATCATCTGTTTGTGAATACATGTATTTTTTCTAAAAACAATGTATATATAAATATATATATATATATTTTTTTTATTTTATATTTTAAATTTTATAATTTATTTCAACATATAAAATATTGTATGAATGTATATAATATAAAAAATATTGATAATATATATATATATATATATATATATATATATATATATATATTCAATATTTTTTATATTATATATATTCATACAATATTTTATATGTTGAAATAAATTATAAAATTAATCTAGAATGCACAAAACATTGTAGATAATATGTAATTTGACTATATTTTTCTTATATATGTATATGAGGTATTTCACATAAATCCGGTGGACTCTTTCCCTGACCCCTGCCAATTCGATTTATTTATTTTTATCTAATTCCATTGACTCTAAAAGACACGCTGATTTTTTTACATTTTTCGAAACAACCCTTAGTCAAAAAAAAATTCTCCGAAAAAAACGCCCTGATTTAAAAATCTGAAAAAATTCCCAAAAATGCGTGATTATATGTGAAAAAATTCATGCTATCTCCCGCAGTGGAAGTATGATTTTTTCTGTCCTTTCTGAGCGATTAACGTTAAAAAAATCCGAAAGAATTCAAGAACCGCTTACTTCGGGCGGTTACGTAAATATTTTGATACCCACAATAAATTTTTTTGACCACATTTGAATAACGAAGTCACAATCATAGACCTTGAACAGTCAATTTTTCGTTTTTTTTTTAACGTCAATTGCTCAGAAAGCACAGAAAAAATAAACTTCCACTGCAGGTGATAGCTTAAAAAATTTCACATATAATCACGCACTTTTGGGAATTTTTTCAGATTTTTAAATCGGGGCGTTTTTTTTCGGAGAACATTTTTTTTGTACTGAGGGTTGTTTCGAAAAATGTAAAAAAAAATCAGGGTGTCTGTTCGAGTCGATGGAATCAGATTTTTAAAAATTAATCGAATTGGCGGCGGTCCGGGAAAAAGTCCACCGGATTCACGTGGAATACCTCATACATATTGCAATTAAATTCCGTATTATCTACAATGTCATGCATTTTCAATAAATTTTACAATTTTTTCACTTTGTAATCATATAATATCGAATTTTCACGGGTCGGTTTCTCAATTATTTCCCAAAAAAACTCATTAAATAAATATAAGAGAAAAATTGAACAAATAATAATCTGAGTCGCGTCTCTCTAGACGTGGATGAAGTCACTGTAAAGAGTCTCGTGTATTTTTTTTTTTTTTTAAGGAGCGATATACACCTAGATGGTCGAACAACAAAATTTAGAAGCTATGAACATTCCGTCGACCGTAGAAGACCTACACTATGGGCCTGATATCGATGATTCCATGTAAGTTGACAAATTTCATGATTTATTCATTCCCAAATTTTCAAACGCGTTTTTCCCAAAACCACGTTTTTCAAATCGGTGCCCAAAATTTCTCGAAAACCAATGAACCGATTGCCTTGAGGTTTTTTGTGGTTATTCTATTCACCATTATCTAGTACTTGTCATAGGATTTTTTTCTTCCGTTACTTAGTTTTTGTTTTATAGGCAAAATAATAACTAATTTTCGGCCCAAAAATCACTATTTATGTTCAAACGTCCGCCATTTTGTCATAAATCGATATTTTCAAAATCGGCTATGACAAGTACTAGATTATAGTATCTAATTTAATGATCTTTTTGGTTTTTTCTTTCAGATGATTTTTGAAGAAACGCCAGTGGGTACCGTATACGCAGATTTTTTTACGACGCTCCAAGGATCATACAATATCCTTGTATATTTTTGATATTTTTAAATAAAGAAAATCAAACATATTTTTGAATGTATATACTTTTAGATAATTAAAACCCCAATCCGAAATTTCAAATAGTTTTCCTTGAAAAAATTCACAAAAATGACCTTTTTTCGGCTCCTAGGTGTATATCTCCTCTTAATTATTCAAACACCGGGCATGCTAACGAGCAGATATCTTCGTATCTCTTTTTTTTGTTACTTTTTCTTTGTACGTGGAAAATTACGCGAACGAAATCCTGGAGAGGACCAATAAGGACTCGAGTACAAGATTCCAGGTGCCTGGTACACATTGCACGACGACTGAAAGATCACGAAGAAAAAAAGCTTACCAATATAAAAATTACGATGATACGACAATGCCCGTGTTCCCCGTTTCGCACTCCAGGTCTCTTCCGTATATCCTTTCTGCGTCTGTGCTTATATCCTTTCGTCAATCTTCGATTATGGCATGCGCGCGCTTTACACACACGCGAGCATATGCGCGAGAATTTCCTTCGAACACACACACACGCACACGTGCACAGATAATTTATTATTTTTATGATTGTTGGTATGAAAAAAATCGTTTTTTAATTAATTTTTATTATTAGTATTTTACGTTTGCCTTAATTATGGTTCTAATTATAATTATAATTTTTTTATGACATATATATATATATACACATATATGTATTTTTATGCAAATAAAAATATTTATTTTGACAGGTGTACGCGAATCGACTTTTCCTCGTTTTTATCACGAATCACTTGTCTGTCACACGTCGAGCATCGGAAGTGCCGAACGGTGCTTTCTGCGCACTAGAAAAAAAAACAGAAGGTAAAAAAAAAATCACCGAAGATGCATCGAAGTTTCACTTGTGCACACAATCACCTTTGTGACGTCGACTCTCGACGATCAATCGTGATGAGATTCTCGATCACACGAAGAAAACTGTCACGATGGAAAACTGCTCCGGGGAATTGAAGATTTTAGAAAATAAAGAGACGCGAGATGTGCAAAAAGGAAAGAGATGGAGAAATTGTCACTTTCGGACTGCTGAAGTTTTGTTTGCAGGGAGATTTTTATTCCGATCTTGTTGTGGTCTGGATTTTTTCTTCACACTGGAATTTTGTTTATCCTGGAGTTTTTCTTTATTCAGAATTTTTCTTACTCCGAAATCTTCAATTCCTTTTTCTCACTCCTTTTTCTTACTTCGATATATTTCACTCCTTTTTCCGACTCCGAAATTTTACACCTTTTTCTCCGGAATTTTTTCTTCCAGATTGTCTTCGCAGTTTTCGTTACTCCGAAATTTTCTCACTCTGGAATTTCCGTCTTCGGAATGTTTCTTCCAACAAAATTTTTTCCACCCGGAATTTTCCAACG
>OX101788.1:3002648-3060148 GCA_944452715.1 Ophion slaviceki | reverse complement strand
GTCTCTCTATTACGGCTCTCACGCACTCCTCTTTGCTCACGTGCACATATATACAAATTTATACATACCACGTGCATACTACTCGTATATGTGTACAAGCTCACGAGCAGTTGTTTATTAATCTAACGTTTCAACTAAACCGCGTACGGAGGTGCTTGCGAAATAATCGGCGCCGCGCAACCGTATACTTTGTTAATGGGAAAATTCCCACCGGCGATATTTTGATTGCCGTCAACGAGGTGTCAATTAGCGCTTCTCGCTATTCCGCGACGGAGCATCTTGAACATCATTGCCGGCTTGATTTTCGTGAAGAAAAAGGGGAAAAGATGACACGCGTGAGTCCTGCAACTAATGCGTCGATACCCTTGCTACCGACACTTCTCCGACCGATAATCATTTTGTTTTTCTCTCTTATTTTTAAGGAGGTTGGAGCGATCCAGTTGAGCCAAATGACTTGCGTGTCATTTGTGAACAAAAGATTTTTTTTCCAATGAACCTCAAAAAAATGCATACGAGGCATATATTTATTCTGTAGATGCTAATTTTTCATAAAATATGTAATTAAAGGACAAAATTATGCATTTTTGTATTTTTATTACGTTATTAAGAAAAAGCTTTGTGTTACGGTCAACTTGAAAAAGTATAACATTATTGATGATTATTATGATAAAAACTGGGTCAGTTAATGTTTTATGCAACTTAGAATGAACTTTTGAGTCATTTATAATTATGCCTTTATATATTTATGTCACGAGATTATTTATTATTACAATTCATTAATATTAAGCGTTGCCGAAATACGGCAACTTCGCGGACATTGAGGCTAGCAGCAATGCTCTTTATTCGCCAGCCATGATTCCCAATCTTTTATCAAGCCTTGATGGTTCAATATTAAATATATATGGTTTACGGTGGGCAAGTTGGGATTTTATTCCTAATTGTTTACAAAGGTTGAGGTTGCGTTAATCCGTTTGTAGAAATGGTTTATCTTGATGCTGAATAGAAAACAAAATTATATCATCCGTGGCGTGAACGTCTTGCCCATCAAACGGCACCTAAAATTACATACATTCATCTATTTTTTATCTCCGGTCTTCCGTCGTGAATATTTTTTTCTAATCGTATAGACTCAGTATAGTTTAGACAACAACATAAATATATATATATATATTTTTTAAATCTTGGATCGTGGCTAACGCTCCGACCTCCACAAAGCAAGGTGAATGTACACGGTTTATGTTTTAAAAACAAACGTTTAATTACTTTTTTTCATTGTAGGTGTGGATAGAAGAACTATAACAAAAAAATATATATATATGTATTATCTTTTATTAAATATTATTGTTATTATTATTTATTTTGATTCTGCATAATATATATACAGGATTTAAATAATTGATAATAAAAATAATACCATCCTCCTCAATATCGCCTGATATGTCATGACTTATATGAAAAAAAATTGATTATCATTTTTGTGGGATGATATTTTTCGTTGTAAATATAGATACATGTCTTGTAATTCTGTATGTGTATGTATAATTTTTATTTTTATTCTTTTACTATTCATTTATTTATTAATATTATATATTCTTCAAAATGTATTTTAATTGTATGTATATATGTATATATTCATATACTACATACCTACGAATCTTATATTTTTTATTGACTGCAAATAAAATGAAAAAAAAAACACTACTGTTGTAGTGCCGGATGGCGCCCGGATCGGGCCCTGCAGCAGTAGCCGCGGAGGGGGGGGGGGGGCTCGATGAGGCCACTGGTGTCCTCTCTGGGGCGGGCGGTGGCGGAGATATGTCGGCGGGGATGGTCTCCGGCGTCTCTATCGCAAATCTCACTCACACACACAAACGAAAGGGAGTAAGGGAGAAAAAAATATGGCAGCACAATAAGAAGGAAACACGATAAACGCATCTAGGGAAATGGGGCCCCTAACCCCGACAACAACAACAACGACAAAGACAAATACACAGAAAGGAGAACCAACCGACGGACCAACGGGACAAAAGACGGTACCGATAGCGTCTGTAGCGGAGACGGCCGAGGCAAAAATTAGGGCCTAGCTGCAGTTTACGAGGAAATGCATAGTGAAAACGGAAGAGAAGACGCGGGTGCAGCGGAATATAAGCACCGTGATAACGACGAACATGGCAAGGATCCGGGAAGCGGAAGACGAGGCGTGGCACGAATGCCATAGAATGCATGTGCTCGGGATCGCTGAGGGACAGCGTGGCGCGAATAAACAAGTGACGCCACAAATGAAACGAAAGCGCGAGACCACGAGCTCAAGGCCATACCGGACGCCGGCCAAACGGCTGACAGAGGGTGCGGAGCCCACCCCGTGGCAAACAGTCGTGCGGAAACAGAAAGAACAGAACAGACAGGTAAACAGATCTCGAGTCGAAATTTTCAGCCCATTTTAAAGGCCTTTGATCCTATGTCAGCCTCACTTGAGTCTGTTTACGGCTAGAAGTCCTACTATGGGCCGCCACATGCTCTTCCTTTGCTGCTTACCTCCTGCATAGGCCCTCATACTCCTACCTAACCCAGCTGAAGTCGTTGCAGCTCCTCTTTTGATTGCGTTTGCACCTATCGCGCATTTGGCTGCTTCGACGAAACGAGGGTGGGGATGGTCGCATTCGAAAGAGCGGGTTTGATAGTTTTCAGTAACCGTCATGCGTTGGACTAGGTAGGACCGCGCGTTCGCCGTAGAGGTCTACTTTTCCAATGGCCTTTCCATTATCTCCACCCAGCGAACCTTTCGCATTCGCTTCAAACTTGCCCCTCCAGCTCCGGCAACTCTCGAAACTGGAAGAAATGGATCTTGGGCAAACAGTTACAATACTTTTTGTAGGAATTGCCCTCACGTGTGCATGTATACGCGGATCTCTATAGTAGGCACGCATGCATCTTTAGAGATATGTATGTGTGCCGATATATACGTGTGTACGCATGCGCGTATTCAGGCATATGTATCTCTATATGCGTAATAGAGTGTATGCGTGTGCGTGTATACGTGTGCCAATCGACGTCCTCCTTAGCACCTGCAAGTGGAGAAAAGGGAAATTTGTTCCCGTTCTAGGCGTTCAGTAGGAGCTCATTTTATATTGAATACGAAGCTACTTTACTGTTTTTATCTCCTACCACTGTGAGGATCTGGAGGGGCGAAATCGGCTGAAAATTTCGCCTCGGGAACGCCGAGGACTGCGACGCCAACGGCAGCAACTGCGGCGCCGATGGTGAGGAGAAGGGATGGGAACCGCCCAGCCCGGAAAACTGGCGCCGGGGAGGTCCTCGTCAGACCTAGCGGGGGCAAGACGTACGCTGAAACACTGCGACGCATGAAAGCCGTTGACCCTGCTACCGAAAAGTTGCAGGTCAGCGGCTACCGCATGACGAAGGACGGAGGTGTCTTGTTCTGTGTCAAAAAGGGGCGGGGGGTTGGAGACCGACAAAACTTCCAGGACAAGCTTCTGCAAGACCTGGGAGCGGACGCACAGGTACGAGACATGACCTCCAATGTTAGATTGGACTGTGTTGCTGACAGAGGAAATGACGGAGGCACTTCGACTAGAGACAAAGGACACGAGGGTCCCGAAAGTGCATATCTTCGGGCCCAATAAACAGGGGACAGTGTATGGCTGTGTGCGAGCTTGAGGAGAGTGCTGCAAATGCCTTACTCAAGAAAGGATGGGTGTACTGCCGCGTCAGGCCTAGGTCGGAAGCGACAAGGTGCTATCGGTGCCTTGGGTACGGACATACTAGGACGCAATGCAACGGACCGGACGGATGGCAAAGCTTCTGGAATTGCGGCAAGGGAGCTGTTCGGGGACTTGATAGTCGCGGGCGACCTTGATGCGAGAGCGATCGAGTGGGGCATGACTAAGACGGACAGATGCGGACAACTGCTGCTAGAAATGGCAGCAAGACTGAACTTGACAGTCGCCAACACGGGACGAGTACCGGCATGCACAGGACCGGGGGTGGGCTCCTCGATACCGGACGTGACAATGATCTCGGACGGCATCATGCCACTGATAAGGCGATGGACGGTGATCGATTACTACACGGCCAGCGACCTCCAATACATCGTCTTCGAGGTAGCCCGATCTCTAGCGACGCGACGTAACGGGCCGGACGGTCCCCGCGGTGGAATGTACTCAAACTGGACAGCGACAAGTTCTCGAGGGTGCTACGGGAAGCAGTCCCACCCTCAGAAAGAGTTCCGCACGAACTGGGCGGACACGCTCGCCGTTAAAAAGGACCGAAAAGCAATGACGTACGTACGCAGACAGGAGGCACTAAGGATAGCGTGCGCCTACAGGACCGTCTCAGCCGAGGCGGTTCTGGTGGTGGCGGGCGTAATTCTTATAGACCTACTAGCCAAAGAACGCAAACGAATTTACGAACGCGACGAACGGACTGAAAGGGTTGACGCGGCAACGCGTGAAAGGACCCTGACGAACTGGCACGTACGCTGGACGACCGAGACGGGAGGAAGGTGGACCAGGCGACTTACACGGGACCTAAGACGGTGGACGGAGCGGGGTTTTGGGGAGGTAAATTTCTACCTAACTCAATTCCTTACCGGACATGGATACTTCCGCAAGTACTTACACGACATGGAACGGGTACGGACGCCAGACTGTAAGTACTGCGGATACTTACGAGGCGACGTGGAACATACGTTCTTCACGTGCGACAGATGGATGACACTAAGACAACAACTGGAACGGAAGACAGGTGTTATCTCACCTCATAACATAATCGGCTCGATGCTACAGGACGAAGACAGCTGGACGCTCGTCGCCGCGGTCATCGAGACGGTTCTGAGAAGAAAGGAAGAGGACGGATGCCTGGAGAGTGAATGAGCATGAATGGCAAAGGAATGAAAGGTGATGATGTATAAACGGGATCCTTGGGACTGACGGACGGCACGAAACGGACGATGGACAGGTCTCGCGGGGGTGAAGTTACACTTACGTGTTGCCACCCCGCGGAGACAAGGCGGAGGAGGTTTTTAGTCGTTAGGCCATAAGGAGAGTCCGACACACGGGAGAGAACGTGTGTCTCTACTATGGCGCCTAACGCATTTTCCCCTTCGTAAAAAATATAAATATAATCTATTAAGGGGGTGTTTTCTATGGGGGGCCTCACTTGAGAGGGGAGGCCTCACTTAAGGTATGCCTTAATTTGCCGGAACAGGCTGGTGTGAGGCTATAGTCAGGCAACTGGATGTACTGTTTCCTCCAGTTGCCTGATCCAGCTAGCGTCAGACGATGGTCAAGCAACCTTACGGCTTACAGTGATTCACATGATCCAGCTAGCTTCAAGCAATCATTATGTAACCGGACTTATACAGTTTGGCGGTAAAAACGTGCCTAACTTCATCTTGTCAAATGCTAGAGAGACACAAGAGAAGCACGAGCATATTAATCAGTTTATCTATGTTTCCTCCTCGGTACAGTAACACCGTGACTGTGCCGGATGTGTATAACAACCTGACGAACATAAGTTCGGCAGTAATTTCGTGCGTTTTCTTCCGAACTGACGAGTTCTCGATTGTTGAGATTGCCGTATGTATTAGAAGTAAGATACCTGTATATACCACTGTGTCATATTGCATCGATAAATATTTATTTTACTTACACCCTTCTATTTTCTTGCATCTGTTTATTTGAATTCTTTCTGCTGTCCACGTGTAGCCATTAACCTCAATTGCCGGTACAAACATAACCTCATTTTACAGAAACTGGAATGAATGAAATAACACATGAAAAACGGAGATTGCAGCGATTAACAGATATATGGCGAGCAAGGAATGACTGGAGGTTTCATCGCTTTCATTTTCCTTTACGTGGTCTGTCACCTTTCTCAGAGAGGAAAGGAGACAGGAAGCGTAGGCCAACCAAATAATGGTAACTTGACAGCGTAGTTCAATCCGGTAAATGTGATGCCATCGGTGCAGATTAGCCCGGACAGCGTAAGCCAACCGAATATTGATAAGTTGACTGCGTAGTTCAGTTCAGTGAACGTAATGCCATCGGTGGAGGTTAGTCTATTCGAAGTGCACTTCGAATGGACATTACATTCACTGAACTGTACTACGCCGTCAACTTACTATTACTTGGTTGGTCTACGCTGTACGGGCTAACCTGCACCGATGGCATCACATTCACCGGACTGATCTACGCTATGACCTTTGTTCGGCTTCGCCTTCGATGTCTACGCCACTTCTATACTTGGCCTACATCATTGACAATCATCGCCTCCGTAAACAAATTTCAACAAATTTGTTTACAGAGACAATATTTTTTTCGTTCATCTACGCTGCGAAGCCTTTAATGTGCATGGATACGTCATGTAGATATATATGTAGAGATTGAATCCTAAATGGGATACATATTTTCTTGTCTTTCAGCGGCTCTTATTTCGAAATACAAGGAACGCGGAATAGAAGTTCTTTCGAAGCGAATTGGACAAGCCGCTGGAACAGTACTTAATTCAGCGGAAGACTGGGACAAGCTCCGAGCGTCGCGGAAAAACAACGCACGGAATGAACAATGCGACATTCCCTAGAAATGTCTGTTCATAATAATTTTAAGCTCTATTTACTTTATTTATGAAGTTCCTTGAGTTTTTTGTTTAAATAATATCTAAGCTTATTTCGGAATGAGGATGACTTCGTGCAGTGGAATTTACGATTATCGAAGTTTATTTGGTAAATATTCGGAAGTGGGACTCCTGCTAGAATCAGGCTAATTTTTGTATAAATAGTTTAATATGGTTAACAAACATCATCCTTATCATTATTGTAATGGCGCATGATGTTTCCGGTAAAAAATAACCATATGCTTTTCGGTGGGTACTTTATCATATGCAGTAAAGTACCCACCCCAGTGTTCTACGCACCCCACGATTCCACGCACCCATGGCGTACGGTGGCGCAGAACACTGAGGTGGGTTTGTTGGGCACCTTGGATGGGTGCATGGAATCCTGGGATGCGTAGAACACTGGGGTGGGCGGGGGGCACTTCGGATAGGTGCATGGAATTGTGGGGTTCGTAGAACACTGGGGTGTTCTACGTGTGAACACCCCCGTGTGAGCAGTGGGGGGCCACCCCAGTGTTCTACGCACCCCACGATTTCACGCACCCATGGAATAGTACGCTATTCATTTTCAACGAGGATCCCTGCTTGCATCTGCGCTGCAGGCAGGGATCCACGACCAAATTTTTGAATAATTTTTTTGAAGAAAAAAATGTCGTGCGCCGTCATAATATTACTTCGTATCATCTGCTATGATCATTAAAAGAAATAAGAAAAAAATTAGCCTGATTCTAGCAGGAGCCCCACTTCCGAATATTTACCGTTTATTTTAAGTTTTTTCTATACCAAATGTAAGACAAAGTGTTATTTGTTGTCCACATAGATCTATGTGAAAAATCTGTGATAAATAAAAATTTATATTTAGTTTAAAAAATAAACGATCAGTGTTATTTATTATTTCGTGCCTTTTTCTATTTTGAATATGCGTGGTATTTTTTATTTCCGGAATAAATGAGATATCCTGAGCAGGGCTGGAAAAAGAAATCAGGATGTCCGATCAGGCGTTTATTGTAGCCGGAGCAAGATTTCTACTCGGAATGTGTTACTAGAAAAAAATGCATCATTCCAACCCTTCAAATTGGGCTTCCAGAGTGGGACGTCTCGTTAAAAAAATATTTTCTTCATATATATTTATTCCGCTCACATGCTCGAGTATCTCTACATGACGAATGCCCGAAAATAAAATTAAAAAACACCAGAACAAATATCAAAAACAACTATTCTTTGCAACCACCCATCGAACCCCTATCCTGTGGCTGCTGTGCATCTCGCCCGGCAATAATTCTCGTCGAATCTCCATTACGAATTAAATTCGTACGAATTGAGATGGACAAGAAAAAAATGAATAGAAATAACGAATACGCGAATGAGAAAAAAATCCACATACAATGGAGGAGCGGAGTATAATGGTTCATTTATATACTGGTACAAGGTGCGTGTATTGTCGGGAACAGGTATTACGAAGATCGTTCTTCTCTCGCGGTCATCGTTGCCGATGTACACGCGTGCCGAGGCGTACGTACATGCCTCGCGACCGTATATTCCTCGATATACGATATAAATATGTATATAAAAATGAATTTAAAAGAAAAAGTCTTATATATATATATATATAGGGAAAGGATATTTTAAACCCGTGATATATACGCAATGTTGGGTATCTGCATATCTGTGAGTTTTGAGGACGGTCTTTGAAATGTCCATTCTATAAACATACTTCAATTTATTCAAAGATAATTTTGAAGGCATTGGGCCTACGTAATATTCAGCATAGGGACTTCTGTGTGGACGGGCCTGGAAGTAGAATGTCTTTAAAGTCACATTTCTTCATATACAAATATATATATATATATATATATATATATATATATATATATATATATACAGGGTGTCCTGTTATGAATGGAAAATCCTGCATCTGTGGAAATGTCAGATCATGTCCTACTATATGCTGGAATTTCAGTTTAGTCCAAGTCCCACGGTTTTCGAGATAAAAATCATCTGCTTCTGGTTTTTTGCATGCCATTTCTACAAATGATAACGTTTTTCACCCGATTAAAAAAAATACTCTTGGTCATTTCTTGTATCTAAACCAGTATTCTTTTTAACCTTAACTGTTAAGGAAACTTTATGAAAAAAAGATCTTATGCATAATTTTCGTAGAAACCAATTGACACATCTCACTTTGATAGCCTGCGGCGTAAAAAAAATGTACGACGCATATCGTGCCAATTACTTTGAGAAGTTGCTGAATTATTGTGGATTCATATCGTTTGTAGAAATGGCATGCGAAAAATCAAAAGCAGATTATTTTTTTTTTCGAAATATAACACAAAACCCATCATCTTGAAAACCGTGGAAATTTTACTAAACTGAAATTCCAGCATACAGGACATGATCTGTCCTATCGAAAGTTGCAGGATTATCCATTTATAACCGGACACCCTTTATATAGGGTGTCTCAGAAAAGAATCTTACAGGCTCATATCTCAGAAACTACGGGTTATAATAAAAAAAAATTCCAATTGAAAGTTGTTTCGTTTCCCGAGAGAAAAATTCCGGCAGTGTCAATTTGACCTTAGCTCTTACCGCCAAGGTCAAGTGACGGTCAACTTAGTAATTTTTCGCGACAAGCCTTGCTTTTTGTTATATATTCTCATACCTCAGCTCGAGAGCGTTTCAAACCACTATTTCTTCATCGAGAACTTGTTTTACTCATGAGTAAAGCATTGGATAAAGGAAATACTTGTCGGTAGTGTTTTCGAAAGCTCTTTCGCCAAGCTATAACGAAATGCATTAAAAAACAGGGTTCCCGATTACAAATTTCGAAGTTGACCTTCACATGACCTTGACGGTTGCACCCAAGGTAAAATTGCCATTGTCCTCTTTTCCCTCCCCCTCAAAACGAAACAACTTTTATTTCAAACATTTTTCATTATCATCAGTACTTTTTGAGATACAAGCTCGTAACGCATTATGCGAGACACCCTGTGTACACGGTATTGCAGCTATATGCACGCGCATAGTGTAATATTAACGACGTGGTCCGTACACGCTGCCCGAGATGTTGGATCGAATAGCCAGGAGGACCGCGTGCGTTACTTTGCGGTCTCGCATATATTAACATTATAGTTAGAAGTATATATGAACATATACATATAAATATAGATATATATCTACATATATATATATATATATATATATATATATATATATATATATATATATATATATATATATATATATATATATATATATATATATATATATAGTATATATATATATATAGTATAGATATATATATATATGGGTAATTCCACCAATTCTGTGTCAAAGTTGTACTAGGTGGTCTGAATTTAGGAAAACTAAGAAGGTCATCTGAAAGGGCATATTAAAACAAGCATCCATGATTTTTTTCGAATTTTTTTATCCAATAGTTTTTGAGAAATGGCGGCTCACAGTTTTCAAATTTTGTAAACACCAAATTTTCAAATGCCCGTAACTTCTCTCCAATTATAGCTAGAAAAATGTAAAAAAAAAAACGAATTTAGAGAAAAACATGAACTTTAAAAAAAAAATATGCTGAAATTCTGGGTTGTTTTAAAAATTACGAAAATTACGTTCAAAGTATAAAAATCGATTTTTCGGGCCTTGCCCCATTTTTCCCGGTTTTGAAAGTATTTTTTTCGAAAAACTCCGAATTTTTTACATCGAAATAGATTTTAAACGAGATGGGATCTCTAAAACATCAGCCACAGAAAAATTAAATAAAATTTTTTCCCATTTTAAAAATTTTATTTGATAATACAAATTATTGTTATTATTATTATTATTTTATAAATTTGTAAGCGAGAGATTTTATAACCTCAAAACCAACAGTAGCTATTAAAATTAAATGATAATTTTTTTTAATTTGCTTATGTGACTTGACATTACCTTATAAAAACTCTGAATGTTTATTTACTTAATAAAAATGCCATTAAAGATTTCATATCTATAGATATGAATTTCATTTTCTATGGCATTTATTTAAATCAACCTTAAGTCTTTAATGGCATTTTTATTACGTAAATAAACATACAGAGTTTTTATAAGCTAATGTCATGTCACATAAGCAAATTTAAAAAAATTATCATTTAATTTCAATAGCTACTGTAGGTTTTGAGGTTATAAAATCTCTCACTTACAAATTTATAAAATAAAAATAATAACAACAATAATATTTATTATCAAATAAAATAAAACAAATTGGAAAAAAAATTATTTAATTTTTCCGAGGCTGATCTTTTAGAGATTCCATCTCGTTTAAAATCTATTTCGATGTAAAAAATTCTGAATTTTTCGAAAAAAATACTTTCAAAACCGGGAAAAATGGGGCAAGGCCCGAAAAATCGATTTTTATACTTTGAACGTGATTTTCGTAATTTTCAAAACAACCCAGAATTTCAGCATACCTTTTTTCAAAAAGTTCACGTTTTTTTTTTCTAAAAAAATCGTTTTTTTTAATGTCTAGCTATATTTGGAAAGAAGTTATGGGCATTTGAAAATTTGGTGTTTTGCAAAATTTAAAAACTGCGAGCCGCCATCACTCAAAAACTATTGGATAAAAAAATTCGAAAAAAATCATGGATGCTCGTTTTAATATGACCTTTTAGACGACCTTCTTAGTTTTGCTAAATTCAGACCACCCGGTACAACTTTGACACAGAATTGGTAGAATTACCCATATATATATCGCGGATAATCGAACGCGTGAAAGATTCGTTCTTATTATTATACACGCACCGCGCGATATAATCGGTATCCCCGAGGATGAACGGAGCGCGGTAAAATAGCAAGAAAAATCTTGGTACCGCTCGCGCGCGCGTCGCGATTACATTATATGCAGCGTAGATCGCGCGCAGTTTCGCGAGTCGTGCACCGTCCTTATACGCGCATAATACTTGCAAGCTTCCCGCGTTCGCGCTCTCGGTGTGGCAACAGCTTGTCCGGCTATACGGCGGAGAATTCACGCGCGAGCGCACGCATACGCGAGAAACGGATGATGCCGCGTTGTTGAAAATTAAATAATCGAGTGTCCAAAAAAAAGAAGGGAAACGCAATATTTTCGTGGGCTTTCTGCACAATATCGATAAGTCAGTAAGCACATTTGTTTTTTACGTATGTAGATATATTTACACACTATCTTGTTTTGTTCAGGACTGTGGCAATATTTTGGGACTGAGATTGCAACCGGAGTGTCTGATAATTTTTACCAATGCAGTGTCTTAATGAAAAATGATCACTTCTCATACTAACTACTACAGTTGAGACGCAAGGGAAAGGAGGGTGAAGGTTAAGGGGCTATACCAGTGTGAACGCTGAAAATTTGGGTGATTTTCGGGATTTTTTTTTTGGAAGAAAAGTACTCAATTAAATGTTTCGGAAAATTAAGAATTTATTTGGCTATATTTGACCTATATTACATAATTTTTTCATATAAAAATATTGAGATCAACCGACTTATGCGCTGCCTTCGGAGGCGCCAAAAAAAAAAGTTCCTCCACTGCTGACATGATTCCGTCCGATTGAGTAGCTGAAACCAAAAAAGGAAAAAATGTCGTTAAACTGGAAGGTATTTCCTGTACAATAGGATTTTCAAAAAAATTTCAAAATCTAACAAAATGGCGTGGTTATGAAAACAAAAATCTGTTTCCTTGCCTATAAAATGGTCGTTTTTGTCAATGCCAAATCGTCAATTTTCATCCAATCAACAATATCCTACGTCATTGTAGAGTAAATATATTCAAGAGTACTCAGTTCAAATTTCAAGTCAATCGAATGATTGCTCTTTTAGTTACAATGTCAGCAAATTTGAAAAATCTCGTTTCGAGAAAAACGCGTTCAAAAATTTAACTATCGATTTTTGCAAGATAAAATGATAATGATATAAATGATATCCTCGAAAGTATAAACTGTCGAAAAAGGCAAAAAAAATCGATTTTTTTAAAGTGTCACACTGGTATAGCTCCTTAATTGACACGGGAAGCTTCACTGTGGAGAAAATGAAATGAAACAAGCTATATATTATATTTATTCATTTGTTCATGTATGCATTCATTTATTTACTTATGCAATTATTTATTTGTATATGTATTTACTCACTTATTTGTTTATTTATTCATTCATTCGTTCATCCATTCATTTATTTATTTATCACATACAGTGGGAAAAAAAAGTATTTGTACACGTCGTCTTTTTCAAATAATCCAATGAAAAAAAATAAATGCTTTATTATATTTCTGTGTTCGATAGCTTATCCTAAATATACATGGTGTTTGTTTACAAAAATCCTGGGAAAACACGAACAAACGAATAAAGCCAAATTAAGGCGTTACCCCCACTTGTAGCGCAAAAAAGGCCTTTTTCATGAATTTTTTAAAAGAAAACTACAAAACTTTTTTAATCGATCAATATACATCTTAAAGAACACATCTTGAAGAACTTTCAGTAATTTTTTTATTGGACAATATTACATTGTTTAGTGGCAAATGGCCGTCAATGAAATAATGTTTTTATATACACGGTTTGCGGTGACCAACATTGCGGCGAAGTGGATCATCTGAAAAAAAAATGCAGATGGATTTAGTCAAATATAAGTATAAACTAGTCTTTAATCGAAGGATTTTAAAAAATATTCATTTTTCACAAAATGGCGGACAGTCAAAGTTAATGGTTCGATTTTAACGAAAAAAAAACAGCCGTTTTTTGGCTATAAAACGGCCATTTTTTTCGAAAAAAAAAGTCGAACGATTAAAGACTACATTTTTATGTATTAAATAAGCCTGCAAAATTTCAAGAAGATCGGTTCATTAGTGTTCGAGTAATCTTGGTCACCGACTTCAGAAATGCCATTTTGAGAAAAACGCGTTTAAAGTTTCAATTTCACAACGGATTCTTCTCTTTCAACGCTCATATCTCAGTCAATTTTGTTCGGATCGACTTGAAATTTTCAGGACATATTCTCAGATACTTATACTTCAAAAAAATGCAATAAAAAAAATCGATTTTTTCAAAATCGCAAGTGGGGGGTAACCCCTTAACAACACTTTCGTGTGAGATGTACGAATACTTTTTTTTCCAACCGTACATGTATTTATACATCATTGAGTAAACATTATTTTAGAACCACCGCGAAGAAAAAGCATGTATATGCATATTATCAAAACAAGCTATATTTCTAATAAAATTAGGCCATAGTTAAATATATATATATATGTACAAACAAGGTAAGGGGTGATAATCAATGAGCAAGTCATGTGCCACACCTGCCACCAGTACGTAAGATCGATGCTGTCTCACGCCACGAGCTTATAATTCTACACCTATATATGTATATATGTATATATATATATATATATATATATATATATATATATATATATATATATATATGTATGTATGTATGTATGTATGTATGTATGTATGTATGTATGCGTATATATGTAAGTACATTAAATAGACTTATATTATGCGAGAGTGCACACTGGACCAGAGACATAATGATGAATAAGAGAGCACGACTGCGGGGACAAGAGTTCGCGCCTGCTCGAGCCAAATCGCCGCGTACAGGTTCGTTCATAAATTGGACACTGTATAGTTTCCAATAACACGCAGGGTTTCGGTAAGAAGAAGACGAAAATATGCACACTTTCGGTGGATATGCACATGTTTATTGATTTATTGATTTATGCATTTATTGATTTATGTATTTATTTATTTATTTATTTATTTATTTATTATAAAAGAAGAGAAAGAAAAACGACATATACAGTGTACACATGCGCATAAGACTTTACTCATGGATGCTGTGTCAAAAATTTGTCAATCATCCTGATCTTGTCGAACTTGACGTCTGGGCACTCCGAATTGCGTAACTTGTTTACGTTACGCTTTTTTTTTCTTCTTTTTCTCGAATTCACGAACGGCCGGAGATTTACAAATTATTCGATATTGCGCTTATTTTTTCTCGAGGCGGCCAACGCGATAGGGAGTCCGAAAGAAAACGTTTATCTCGGACCCGACGAGCCGGGCGGTCTTCATTCCAACGAGAATTCTCACTTCTTCTCGTTTATTTGTAGCGATAAATGAGAAATTTCAATTAATGAATTTGCATGGCTATTTTAATTTGTCTTGTCCTTAGGGAGTAAAGAAGCAAATAGAAAAAACTAAACAAATGTGAACTTGCATTGCCGAATTTAGATGAACATTTTACTGGTTCTTGTGTGTCTCTTTTGTAAATTCGGAAGTAAAATAAACAAACGTAAATTAACATTGCCGAATTTTTACGATGATTTTACACATTTTTGTATATTGTTTTTACCGAGGGAGTGAAATGAACAAACGCAAGCAAACGTCAATTAAAATTAACGAATTTTCGTAGAGGTTCTTTTGATGTGGTATTTTTTTACTTCGAAAATAAAAGAAAATATCCAAACAAATGTAAGTTTGAATTTCAGAAGAAGAATATTTAGTGAGGCAAACAAGCGCAATCTAATGAAAGTTAAAATTGACAATTTCGAATGGAAACGTTTCTCGTATTTGTATGAGTATTATACTTTTATTTGTTATACATTGATTTATTACCATTTCATTTATTACTTAAAAATTAATTGTAATGTCTTTTCAACGAAGTAAAAGCGACAAACCCACACAAACAAAAAATGCGGAAGTAAAATAAACAAATGTAAATTAACATTGCCGAATTTTTACGATGATTTTACACATTTTTGTATAATGTTTTTACTGAGGGAGTAAAATGAACAAACTCAAGCAAAAGTTAATTCAAATTACCGAATTTTAATGGAGATTTTATTGATTTTGTATTTTTTTTTACTGAAGGAATAAAAGAAAAAACCCAAACGAATGGAAGTTTGAATTTCAGAATTTTTATGAACATTTTACTCCGTTTTAAATTTTATTTAGTAAGACAAACAAGCCCAATTTCGAATGGAAATTTTTGTCGTATTTGTATTAGTATGATACTTTCATTTGTTATAAATTAATTGATTACCTCTTTATATATTCCTTATAGATAAAGTGTAATGTTTTATGTACGAAGTAAAGGCAACAAACCCAACAAAAAAAGAAATGGACGATTCCGAATGAAAATTTTCCTCGTATTTGTATCAGTATTACATTTTTTATTTGTCATTAATTGATTTGTTACCATTTCGTTTATTAATTTCAAATAATCTATAAGTTTTTACCTACTCAATTAAGACAAATGTGAGATTAAATTGACGAATTTGAAAAAGATTTGATTCGTTTTGTATTTTTTTCATCTATTTCGGGAGTAAAAAAGATAAATTCAAGCAAATAAAAATAAAACTTAACGATACCGAATGAATTTTTCTCATATCTGTATTAGTATTATATTTTTTATTTGTCAAAAATCTATCTATTGCCACACCATTTATTTATTGCAAATAAACTATTATTATTTTGATCTACAAAGTAAACGAAACGTATCCAAAAAAATGTTAATGTGAATTTACAATTTTAAAAGAAGATTTCACTCGCTTTCTTCATTTACCGAGTAAACCCAAACAAACCGAAGCAAATAAACAATTTTTTCACCAAACGAGTAAAACTTTGTTTGAACACGTTTTTAAAAATGTATTCTCTAAATCGTAAACTTGCTTTGACGATTTTAATTCTTTTTTTCTCATCTTTGACCAACAATTTTTGAGGATCCCACTATTTTTATAAATTCACCGTAGACGAGTGAAAATTCGTTGTCTCCTCGATTTTCGATCACACTGTACACGAGTGTTCCATACACGCACATAAAGAGGGGCGCGGGAGGGGCGAGTGATCGATGGAGGAGAAGGGTGGAGGGGGATGTATATTGTATAATTCGAGAGGCACTATCGGCCATAGGTCACACGAGTGTCTGATAAACTGGCGGAGAATGCCACGAAAGGAACCCTCGTACAGCAACAACTAGCACACACGCCGGAGATCGCCATTATTTTTATATCACACAAACACCCACACAAAAACAGGAACAAGGGTATACACGTGGCGTTGCGTGCTAAATCGACGCCCCACCACCGCCACCAATATTGCTCCCTTTTTTCTTTTTTTTTTTTTCAATTCGACCTCTCTGCTAAGTGAACGTTTTTTTAAATTAATTTATACATGCGATCGATTCTTTGTCTTGATACTAATTGGAAAATATCTTTTGGTTGTATCTTCATTTTATTACCAATAAATAAATGCGAAAAAATGTATGTACATATTTTTTAAAATTTGTTTATTAATGGCCTGCATTTACCTAGGTGGGTAAAAAATTGCACTTTTCAAAATATTTTTTTCGTTATTATCACCTTTTAGCTATATTCCCTGAAGATTTCATTGAAATATTCGGAAAATCGAATAAGTTACAGCTTCTAACAGTCGGCCAAGCGAACGGTAGCAGCACCAGACTTTAACAGAGACTTTGTCCTTGAAATTTTCAAAAAAACAATTTTTTTTATTACGGATTCTTAATCTACATGTAAGTAGAAATAAATCTGTCGAAGCGTTTCCCGGATTTCGAACGTTTACGATATTTTACGAACGTTTACAAAACTTTAAACGCGTTTTTCTCGAAAACACGTTTTTAAAAATGGCTGACATTCTCCTGACCGCTGTAATTAAAATATCGACCTGAAATTTGAAGAGCATACTCAGAAAATATGTCTTCACGGAATGACGGATCGTTTTTTCGATAGATACATTTTTGCATTTATTATTTATCTTTTTATGCGAAAAAAAACGCGAAAATTCGATTTTTTTTTAAATTGCCGCCATTTTCCGAAATTTGTACCAAACGAAAAACCCATCCGTCATTCCATGACCAAAGGATCACAGATTAATAATATGCTTTGAATTTGTGTTTCAGATCAACAAAGAGGGGGCAGTGATGTCAGCCGTTTACCTCCCGCGATTTGAGGACCTGTTTTCGCGGAGCTGCAACGGCCGCCATTTTGGTTTTTTTTTAAATTTTTTAACGTTCTGTATATCATGAATAAAAGCGAGAAAAAACCGCACTCAAAAAGCTTTACTCGTTTCCTTTAAAAAAAATAAAATGTAAACACCTGAAATATGGCACTCCAAGGACAAAGTCTCCGTTAACTGATACTTATTGTAATTAGACTTTGAGATAATTTACGAAATTAAAACAAACTCTTTTATACTATTTTTAAATTTATTTTTTAATTTTAAAACTTTATTTTTTAATTAAAAAAATTACTATGTTTTTTAAATCACGATTGGCTATCTCTCCTGGAGTATCTGGGTGGGATGGCCATAGGAGTAGAGGTCAGATGGTCAGTTACCCAGCATTATCCGCTCGGTTTTCACTTTGGTTTCGTGTTTTGATTCTTTTTTTTCTTTTCGCCACATCTAAAACACATATAATCGAAATCAGCATAATTTTGGTGTACCCAAAATTGGCACACTATCTACTGAAGGCAGTTTTCGATGAGACGAGTTTCATAATAATTTTCTCCGCAACATTTTTAGTCATTGTTCTTACATCGTCTTTCTAAGGTCTTCCTAGGTTTTTCGTAGGTCCTAGCGACCGCACGGACCGACAATTCATCATTTTTTACAACACCAATAACTGCTTTTAATGATTCTTGAGTCCAGTTCCCCTCGCAGAACAATTGCTTTTCTCTTGTACTCATTAGGCATCTAAAACAAATGTAGAAAAAACGAATTACTCGAACACATTACAACTAATACTATGGCCATCATACACCGACTGTACGAGGCCATCTCTCCTAATCTCCCGGGAGAGATGGCCACATCCAAAATGTAAACAAGTAGAAAAAATACATGCGAAATCCCGAGATTATAACAAAGCACTGTTCGTGAACTATTAAAGAAATACAAAAGTAACCATTAATTTTACAAAATAACATCACCGCAACGTGAAACATGAAACGTTCAAAAAAATTTAGCAGTAGTCAGAATAATTAAAAAGGATTTTACTCACTTAAGGGGAGGTACCTGAGTAAACTCCGGGCCTCTTGACAGCTATAGCCGCTTAAATTAGCGATCTAGTTTGACAAATAAATTCGTATGAATTAAGGGGGGATTGTCTTTTTTTTTCGCAAAATTTACCGCTTTTTGGGAATTTTTTTGTGAAGAAAGTATACAACGGAAAAGTTGTGAAACTTGGCATATAGTTTTATTGATCTGTTTACTACATACAAAAAAAATTTTAAACAATTTGATCAAAAAATCCGCCTCCCACCCCCCTCGACGCGCGATGGTCCTTTTTTGATGGTGTGCACGATTTCTCAAAAACTATTCAACCGATTGCCTTCAAATTTGGACAGAATGCTCAGCTGACATCCTTTTATCGTTTGATGAAGCAAAAAAGCAATACGTTTAATAGTTTTTTATTTATAACAAAAAATCGATCAATTTTTTTCGAAAAATCGATACTTCAAGTTCAAAACGTCACCAAATCGTCAATTTTTTTTTCCCCTTCATCGAACGATAGCTATATGTGTCTAAAGTAAAATGCTTTTTGGGTTTTTGTTGCAGGATGAACGTGAAGGCTCTAATCGTGCACACCATCAAAAAAGGACCATCGCACGTCGAGGGGGGTGGGAGGCGGATTTTTTGATGAAATTGTTTAAAAAATTTTTTGTATGTAGTAAACAGATCAATAAAACTATATGCCAAGTTTCACAAGTTTTCCGTTGTATACTTTCTTCACAAAAAAATTCCCAAAAAGCGGTAAATTTTGCGAAAAAAAAGACAATCCCCCCTTAAATTACGTGAATATTATGAAAGGAAGAAACACGGAATACGAAGATAGCCTTGGTCGCTTTTGTAGAAAGGAGGAAGAAAGTTTCGCGCACAAACTCGAATGTGAAAACAATTGAAGAAAAAATGAATAGGGAAGCGGTAGGTGGCGTGCAAGAATAGCGAATAGACTGTAAGGTGCAGGCGCGAAAACGTAACATTTATAGAGGACTTAAAGGGAAAGCCATTGACGCATTGTATATGTAAGACCGTTCGAGTGGTGCATGGTAAAAAGGAAGGCAATAAGGAGAGAAAGGAGGAAGGTAAATGTAAAAAAGTGAACAGGAATGTAAACAAGTAATAAAAAGGGTGTAATGGGAAAATAAAAAACTTATTAAGGGGTTAGGCCACTCTAGAGGCCGAAAAAATAGGCTTTTTGGGGATTTTTTTTTTTCAGAAAATCTACAAAATAAATGAAGATTACAAAAAAGGGTGTTTATTATACATATCAGTGACTGTACACAATAATTTTTTTGTTTCAAAACTGCATTTTTTAAGTTGACCGGAAACATAACTCAGACAATTTTCAACCAATTCACTTGAAATGTTGAATATATCTTGCAAAATACATTGTCTATGGAAGTACGTAGGATTTTTTTTATATTGCATGGTTCATTTGTCATTAACAATCATCTGACGAAATTTTTCGCTTTCCAAAAATTTGCCTAAAAAATCGTCAGATAATTGTTAATAACAATTGAACTATGCAATATAAAACAAAAATCCTACGTACTTCCATAGGCAATGTATTTTTCAAGATATATTCAACATTCAAGTGAATCGGTTGAAAATTGTCTGAGTTATGTTTCCGGCAAACTTAAAAAATGCAGTTTTGAGATAAACGCTATACAGCCACCATTTTGAAATCAATCGCTTGAAATAAAAATGATTGTATACAGTCACTGATATGTATGATAAACACCCTTTTTTGTAATCTCGATTTATTTTGTAATTTTTCTGAAAAAAATCCCCAAAAAGCATATTTCTTCGGCCTCTAGAGTGGCCTAAGGCCTTAAGGGGTTACTCCCACTTGCGATTTTGAAAAAATCGATTTTTTTTATTGCATTTTTTTGAAGTATAAGTATCCGGGCCCATACTTCTGTATGGGCCCGGAATAGATGATTCTATGTAAGTTTACAAAAAAAAATTTTTTCTCCGTGTAAACTGAAATTGAAACTTTAAACGCGTTTTTCTCAAAATGGCATTTCTGAAGTCGGTGACCAAGATTACTCGAACACTAATGAACCGATCTTCTTGAAATTTTGCAGTCTTATTTAATACATAAAAATGTAGTCTTTAATCGTTCGATTTTTTTTTTCGAAAAAATGGCCGTTTTATAGCCAAAAAACGGCCGTTTTTTTTCGTTAAAATCGAACCATTAACTTTGACTGTCCGCCATTTTGTGAAAAATGAATATTTTTTAAAATCCTTCGATTAAAGACTAGTTTATACTTATATTTGACTAAATCCATCCGCATTTTTTTTTCAGATGATCCACTTCGCCGCAATGTTGGTCACCGCAAACCGTGTATATAAAAACATTATTTCATTGACGGCCATTTGACACTAAACAATGTAATATTTATCAATAAAAAAATTACTGAAAGTTCTTCAAGATGTGTTCTTTAAGATGGTATATTGATCGATTAAAAAAGTTTTGTAGTTTTCTTTAAAAAAATTCATGAAAAAGGCCTTTTTTGCGCTACAAGTGGAGGTAACGCCTTAAGTATAGTACACATAAGGGCTTACATCTAGTTGAATTTTTCGGAAATATCGATTTTTTGTTTCCTAAGGATTCTCAAAATATAACATGTTCAAAACTGTCTCGGAAAATTTCGAGTCGATCTTAATCGACTTGAAATATGAGTTTTTCTCGAAATGATTGTTTTTTATCCGTGACCACGATATCTCAAAAAGCACCGTTAAACTTCAATTTCCGCGAGCTTCTTTCACACATCAAAAAGCAGTGCTTGAATGAAGGAATTTTTTTCCCCCGTAATGTTATTTTTTGTCAACGAAAATAGAGGATTTTTTCACAAAAAATCCATTCTTTCACTTTGGACAGCGGCTATTCGTTCAAAAACGAATATTTTATTAAATTCTTCAAAAAGTAAAAGCGGTTTTCATTTCTTTCCTTCGAATGATTTGTTTCCTAGCCGCAGTGCTCACCGTGAAGGACGTTCTTCAAACATCAGTCTGAACAAACCTTTGTATCTATCACATTTATACTAGGTGCGCAGCTAAGTTTCCGGGTTTTTTTTACCAATAAAAAATCGACAATTTCAAGACAAATACAAAAAACGGTTCATTCGAAGTATTGTCCCTCGCTGTTTACACATTATTGCCATCTCTCTGGCAACACATAAATACCGCGACGATAAAAAGACGTGTCATTGGACTGAAACCATTCGTCCAACCAATCTTGTACTGCATCGTAATTGGCCAAGTGTAGCCCACCCAAGCCACGCGCCATCGACCGGAACAAGTGACAGTCTGAAGGGGCCAGGTCTGGCGAATACGGCGGGTGCGGTAGTAGATCCCATTTCAGAGTTTTCATGGTGTCCTGGACGATGGAACTGCGATGGCACGGAGCGTTGTCGTGCTGCAATATCACACGTTCGTGTCTCGTGTCCCATTCTGGTCGTTTTTCGAGCAATGCGTGGTTCAAATTGATCAGTTGTTGTCGGTAGCGATGCCCATTGACAGTTTCGCCCGGTTTCAGCAGCTCATGGTACACGATTCTTTTCTGGTCCCACCAAACGCAGAGCATTGTCTTTTTTCCGAAGCGATTTGGCCGTGCCGTCGAGGTTGACGCTTCGCCAAGTGAAAGCCACGATTTTCTGCGTTTGGGATTCTCGAAATATAGGGGAGACCGGGGCAAAATGGTATAGCGGGGCAAAACGGTACCGGGGCAAAACGGCACTGGGGCATAATGGGATCGGGGCATAATGGGATAGCAAAAAAATGAAGTTTCTTGGTGCTTGATTTGGGGCAAAATGGGATAGGGGCAAAATGGGACAGAGAGGAGTGGAATATCAAATTGGGGCAAAATGGGACACACAAAAATGAAGTGTCGCAGCCCGATGAATTTGGGACAAAATGGGATAACAGGAAAATTCATGCTTCGGCTCTATGAAAGAGCTGTTGAAACATAATCTAATCTAAATGGTGCTTGTGGTTCGTTTCAGTCCACATATACGCAGATAATACGGACTGATCGATATATTTGTCGACACATATCCGTCGATTTCATGGGGAGCGGCGGTTCTAGTTTCATAAAACAATTTACGTAAAAATTGACAAGAGTTAGATTTTCATCAATGGCTTGAAAATCAGTATCAGTAACGTGCAGTTGGCAGAAAATATATTTAAAAAAAAACAAAGAAAGATAACAACAAAAAAAACCACAAATTGCACGCGTCAGATTATAAAAATTACTTGATTATTTAAATAATTAATAACGACAAAGAAATTGTACCAATCGAATAAGAAGGCTCAAATAACAATTTACGTCAAGTTTGGTACAGTTCTGACCGCAGAATCAAAAGTAATTGTTTAACAAACTTTAATAACAAATGAAAAATTAGTATTTTTTTGAATGTTGAAGTCCTTAAATTTATTGGATTCAACAAATCCTGACGAGCCGAGCACGAACTGTTGTTGTAAAGTCAAAAATTCCACTGTCCCATTTTGCCCCGATCCCGTTTTGCCCCAACCGCCTCTTTCTGAGGAGCCTGATTTTCTCCGGCCCATTTTGCCCCAGTCCCGTTTTGCCCCAATGACGTATTTTCCAGCAGTGTTAATTTTCACTATTCCATTTTGCCCCAAACCCGTTTTGCCCCGGTCCCATTTTGCCCCGGTCCCATTATGCCCCGCTATACCATTTTGCCCCGGTCTCCCCTATCCATTTTTCATCGCTAGTAACAATTCGATGCAAGAAACTCTTTCTGTTCTGCCGCAAGAGCAAAATTTCGGAAGTGGCTCTTCGATTTTCCATTTGTCTCTCAGTCAACTCATGCGGCACCCACTTTCCTTCCTTATGAATTTTTCCCATGGCGTGCCAACGTTTCGAAATATCAGGTTGATAAAAAAGTTTTGTCGCAATAATTTCAATATAATTTATTTATTTATATATCTTATACAAAACATTTCTAATCAACAATATATTCGCCATCGGTTTCTATGACACTCGACCATCTAGTTGGCAACTCATTTATTCCCTTTGCCCAAAACTGCGGCGGCTGGAACTCAAAGAATTTTGAAATATCCCTTCTGAGATCGTCGACGTTTTCGAAAGTTTTGTTTCTCAAATATGCCTTCAAATGTCTGAACAAATGGTAGTCAGATGGCGCGATGTCGGGAGAGTATGGTGGATGAGGAACGGTATTCCAGTGAAGCTCAGTGATTGTTTTGTGGGTTTCCTTTGCGACATGGGGTGTCGCGTTGTCGTGGAGAAGGTGCACAGTCGCGCGTCTTGGCCGTTTTTTTCTTATAGCTTTTGCCAATTCCTGGAGATTTTCGATGTATCGTGTAGAGGAGATCGTCTTACCTACAGGGAGAAAATTGTGAAACAGCATTCCCTTTGCGTCCCAGAAACAGCATAACAAAACCTTTTGTGAGTGACGATCAGATTTCGGTTGGTGTGGCGGTTTTTCTCCGATAGGAAGCCAGTAGGCTAAACGCGTTCTGTTATCATACAAGACCCAACTTTCATCTCCCGTCGCAAGATCTTCCAAAAACTCCTTGCGATGATGGCGAAGCAGGAGAGACTGGCAGATGGTCACGCGACAGTTCTTATTGTCGTCGGTGAGACGGTGTGATATCCATTGAGCTAGAACCTTCCTGTATCCCAAGTTGTGTAAGTGATTGACTATTGACGGTTGGGTGCAGCCAAGTTCTCTTGCTAGCTCGTGCGTACTTGCTTCCGGTTTTTCTTTGATGCAGCGGAGTAATGCTTCATCATCGATGGTCGACGGTCGTCCGGAACGTTCCTTATCTTCAAGGCTTGTGTCTCCAGATTTAAAACGATTGAACCAACGCTGGACTGTTCGATGAGAAACTACGTTCTCGCTGAATGCATCCTGTATATTTTTAGCAGTTGTGCTTGCGTTCGTGCCGCGCCGCCACTCGTAAAAAATGATCGCTTGAAGTTGCTCTTGCGAGATCGAAGCCATTTCTGTCCAGTAGAACGCGCGCTCGCCCTTTTATACCCTGTCACGTGGAAGAGTAGAAAACATTCTAGAATATTCTCGACATAGCTCGATGTCATATTGCGTCAATACGTAAAAAGACATTTTTAAAATTTTTGCGACAAAACTTTTTTATCAACCTGATACGTTGTCGAGTCACATTTAATGCCTCGGCAAGTTGATCTTCTGTTTGAGTGTCATCTTCATCCAATAACGCTTGCAGATCGGCGTCCGCAAATGTTTGCGGTCTTCCCAAGCGCTCCTTGTCCCCAGTCTCAAAATCGCCACTTCTGAACCGCTTGACCAATCTTCACACGTTGCTTTTGATGGCACATCTTCGCCGTAGGCCTCCTCAAGTAACCGACTTGCTTCAGCTGCTGTTCTTTTTAGCTTGAAGCAGAAAAGCAATGCTTCCCGCAAATGCTGTTTATTTGGCACCAACTTTGACATTTTCGAGGTTAGAAAAAAAGTCGTTGTGTTGCGATGTTTGTTTACATTACGACTGGGTATTCTCAACAGATGTCCAAGCTATAAAGATACCCAATTTCACACCTGTATGCCGACTACATGTGTCGCTAGCGCCATCCATGTGTGAAACCCTCAAAACCGTACTCTTTAATGCAAAAAATACTCAAAACCGTACTCTTTAATGCAAAAAAAAATATGGAAACCTGCTCGCGTTCTCCCAGGAAAAATGTACGAAAATGTGAATTCCTCTTTTTTCCGACCACGAGCTAGGTGTAACCCGTTAACATATGATAATATTATAGTATTTACTGTATTTAATATTGTATATATACATACATGTATATACATATATGCATGTTACATGTGATATCATACATATCCAAGTTAGCCGAGGGGCAGGAAGAATTTGCAATCATACGTGAGCTCTCTTCTTCGCGTTTATATATTCTCTCTTGTGCCCCGCGGCCAGCAAGAGCAAAGAAGAAGAGGATGAAGAAGGAAGGAGCAGCCCCCCTGCGATGTCCGCGACTTTAATACTTTGTACAACAGCTCTTTATTTTCACACACACACACACGCGCGCGCGCGTGTGTGTGTGTGAAAATAAAGAGTGCATGTGTGTGTGTCATAGTGTGCGTCCAATTTTGTTCTACACACACGTACGCAACCTGTTGTTGATACTATACGCACGCAGGAGTATATGGGTTCAACGAAGTGGCCTAACAACATTTGAAACGGATGTATTTCTTTTCCTTTTTTTTTAATCTTTATGTAACCAAAGCTCTCAACGATGAGAGGTAGCCACGATTTCGGACGGCGGAAGAATCGGCCTACGGGCAAATATGTGTACCATTCGTCAATTGCGAATGTTGTGTAACTCCTAATCAATGCGCGCAGTGGTGCACTCGTGCTCTCTCTCTCTCTCTCTCTCTCTCTCTCTCTCTCTCTCTCTCTCTCTCTCTCTCTCTCTCTCTCTCTCTCTCTCTCTCTCTCTCTCTCCCCCTCTCGTCTGCTCCTTTTCGCCTCATAACCCATATTCTCGATTTTCTTTTATGTCCATTTGGGTTTTAAATGTGCATTTTTTGGTTTGCTTGTGTGGAGTCACTTTTCTTTCGCTTTCGAGACGAAGATTTTGTATCAAAACAAATGAATAGTGCAGGCCGAAAGGAAATTGAAACTAATGTGCGTCCATAAATATCTTTTTACATATTGACTTATTTATCCATTCATTTACTCAATTGTTTATCTAAATGCATTTATATATATCAAGTAGAAAATAATGTGCATATACTATATTGTATATATAACGGGTGTCTCAAAATGACTGGACATTTTTAATTGCGCGCCATTTTTTTTGGGCTAACATAAAATACCGATATTTGACAACTGGACAGGGTACAACGGGACTGTGTAGCAATTGGATGCACCATTAAGGGGTTACCCCCACTTGCGATTTTGAAAAAATCAATTTTTTTTATTGCATTTTTTTGAAGTATAAGTATCTGAGAGTACGTCCTGAAAATTTCAAGTCGATCCGAACAAAATTGACTGAGATATGAGCGTTGAAAGAGAAGAATCCGTTGTGAAATTGAAACTTTAAACGCGTTTTTCTCAAAATGGCGTTTCTGAAGTCGGTGACCAAGATTACTCGAACACTAATGAACCGATCTTCTTGAAATTTTGCAGGCTTATTTAATACATAAAAATGTAGTCTTTAATCGTTCGATTTTTTTTTCGAAACAAAATGGCCGTTTTATAGCCAAAAAACGGCCGTTTTTTTTCGTTAAAATCGAACCATTAACTTTGACTATCCGCCATTTTGTGAAAAAAGAATATTTTTTAAAATCCTTCGATTAAAGACTAGTTTATACTTATATTTGACTAAATCCATCCGCATTTTTTTTTTCAGATGATCCACTTCGCCGCAATGTTGGTCACCGCAAACCGTGTATATAAAAACATTATTTCATTGACGGCCATTTGCCACTAAACAATGTAATATTTTTCAATAAAAAAATTACTGAAAGGTCTTCAAGATGTGTTCTTTAAGATGGTATATTGATCGATTAAAAAAGTTTTGTAGTTTTCTTTAAAAAAATTCATGAAAAAGGCCTTTTTTTGCGCTACAAGTGGGGGTAACGCCTTAATGAAATTAGTCCGCAATTATGCCAAAATGTTATTGAACATTTCGTCAAAAGAGTGAACGTTTGCGAACCGGGACGAGGCGGTCATTTATCGGATATTGTATTCCACACATAACCTCCATGTTTGTACCTTTTATAAAAATGGAAATATTTTCACTTTTCAAATAAACAATACGTTTTATTGATAAATAAAAATGTCAGGTCATTTTGGGACACCCTACATTTATAATACGGAATATAAAGAAGAACTATTTTCAAAAATTTCGGTATATAATACGCAAATTCTTTTTAGTACATTATATAAGTATAAAAAACGAGAGAAAATAATAGGAAAGAAAATTGTAAAATAAAAATAAAATACAGCGAATAAATAAATGTATATACATGTATACCTATACATACACAGGGTGATACTATGGTCGATGCAAAGCCTTAAGGGGGTGATAGGTCACCTCTTTAGGAACATATCTAACCTAGGTTACCTTAGTCCAAAGTCTAAGCATTGCCAATTATCATGCTAAGTATGACTTTGGAAAATTTCGAAAAATTAGGTACCAACTCGTTTACCTCTCACGTTAATGCTATTAAAAAAAAATAGCATAAACAAAAGAGGTATTTTTATTTCTTGACAAGTCTTTAATTATTCAACACGTCCCATTTAATTCGTTGTGTGGGTACAGATGATTGTATTGGCGTTTGTCGATTGAATACACATTAAGCTGAGACGCAAATAAGTTTTTAGTTACCGATTATTGCCCGTTTGAACTGTATGAACGAGTTAGTACCTAATTTTGGGAAATTGTCCTAAAATCATACTTACCACGATAACTCGAAATCCTTAGACTTTGGACCAAGGTCACCTAGGTTAAATATGTTCCTAATAAGGTGACCTATCACCCCCTTAAGGCTTTGCATCGATCTTCCTAACACCCTGTATATATATAGGAGAAAACAATACGAAAGAAAAGTACAGAATGAAAATAAATAAAGAAGATTCATTAAATGTGTATATATATATATATATTTTTTTTTTCATTCTGTACTTTTCTTTCGTATTGTTTTCTCTTCTCGTATGAAGGAATATCAATGGAATATCATTTGGAATATCAATGAATAAAAGGACACGACGGCAGTTAATTCATGTCTATAATTGGACGGATCAAATTCTTTTGTTGGCTTGGGTCGGAGGAGTCGGGAGGTACGAATACCCACACCTGCTGCAACGGTGGACATTTTGCTCCCTCCTGACACGGGAGAGCATGCCAACGTATGCAGCTGAGGAACGACGTCAGGCAGGCGAGCAGTGTGCATACAAGCGATCCTGCTTCGTGGAAGCTGTGCTCTCTCTCTCCCCTCTCTCTCTCTCTCTCCCCTCTCTCTCATTCTCTCTCTGACTCTTTTCCTCTCTCCCTTACGCTCTCTGACTCTCTTTCTCTGTTTCTTGCACCTTATCTTCGTCTTTCCCTCTCTCTGGCTACGATGCTCTCTTTATCATTCCGCGTTGCGACTTGTCTCATACAGAAATGAGAAGAGAATGGTTACGGAATGGCCGCTGTGGATGCTGCGGTCGCGTAGCACGTCCGGGATTTATTATGCGACGGTGAGGCATTAGCGCTCTCGCGGACTCGATCGCAACTCCGTTCCTCGCGATCCTCGCGAGACTCGCGCGACTACCCCCCCCCCCTCCCTCTCTCTCGCGCTCATGCTCTTTCTCTCTCTCTCTCTAATAGACTTTGAGGGAGCTCCAGGAACGACCGCCGGATCGTGAAAATCGCGCAAGCATTTGCGGATACACTGTGCGAGGAGAGCCAATAGTGTACCGGAATTTTCGCTTCGAGGATGCGAACTGTCCTAGAACATCAGCTCCCTAAGAGTACCGTGCTCAACATAGTACAGAATGCAGAGGGACCCGCGTAGAAGTTTTGATGGGGCCCAAATCAGGGCCCGTTCAGGTTGCCTGACTGCCCTGGTAGGGCACTAATGGGGCAGCCTGAAAGGGCCCTACTAGGAAATGTAACGTTGTGTCACATATGGGCCTGACCTGGTCGCCTGATCAGGCCCCTATCAGGTTGCCTGATCAGAAATAAATGCATATAATATTTCAAAAATCGAAAATGGAATGAACCACTCAATTTAGAGTTCCACTACAATGATTTTGTACCATAATTCGCCATTTCCTGGCCTGCTGAAATGTTTTTGTTCGAAGAAACTATTTCGCCTATATGGGAATCGAACGTTGTACCTACCTACCCAAAGCTACGCACGCTGCCCCTTTGCTACCGAGTGCTTGTAACATCTTGGTCCCAGATATGGCATAAGAGACCAAATGAATTTCTATAATTATTTGTTGGATCACATAAAGTATATGAATTAGTTAATATCATTGTGACAATTAGAGAGGTTTATCGAATAAATGCTATAGATTTTTGAAACTTAACCTTATATATATATATATATATATATATATCAGGTTGATAAAAAAGTTTTGTCGCAAAAATTTTAAAAATGTCTTTTTACGTATTGACGCAATATGACATCGAGCTATGTCGAGAATATTCTAGAATGTTTTTTACTCTTCCGCGTGACAGGGTATAAAAGGGCGAGCGCGCGTTCTACTGGACAGAAATGGCTTCGATCTCGCAGGAGCAACTTTGAGGGATCATTTTTTACGATTGGCGGCGCGGCACGAACGCAAGCACAACTGCTAAAAATATACAGGATGCATTCAGCGAGAACGTAGTTTTTCATCGAACAGTCCAGCGTTGGTTCAATCGTTTTAAATCTGGAGACACAAGCCTTGAAGATAAGGAACGTTCCGGACGACCGTCGACCATCGATGATGAAGCATTACTCCGCTGCATCAAAGAAAAACCGGAAGCAAGTACGCACGAGCTAGCAAGAGAACTTGGCTGCATCCAACCGTCAATAGTCAATCACTTACACAACTTGGGATACAGGAAGGTTCTAGCTCAATGGATACCACACCGTCTCACCGACGACAATAAGAACTGTCGCGTGACCATCTGCCAGTCTCTCCTGCTTCGCCACCATCGCAAGGAGTTTTTAGAAGATCTTGTGATGGGAGATGAAAGCTGGGTCTTGTATGATAACAGAACGCGTTTAGCCTACTGGCTTCCTATCGGAGAAAAACCGCCACACCAACCGAAATCTGATCGTCACTCACAAAAGGTTTTGTTGTACTGTTTCTGGGACGCAAAGGGAATGCTGTTTCACAATTTTCTCCCTGTAGGTAAGACGATCTTCTCTACACGATACATCGAAAATCTCCAGGAATTGGCAAAAGCTATAAGAAAAAAACCGCCAAGACGCGCGACTGTGCACCTTCTCCACGACAACACGAGACCCCATGTCGCAAAGGAAACCCACAAAACAATCACTGAGCTTCACTGGGATACCGTTCCTCATCCACCATACTCTCCCGACATCGCGCCATCTGACTACCATTTGTTCAGACATTTGAAGGCATATTTGAGAAACAAAACTTTCGAAAACGTCGACGATCTCGGAAGAGATATTTCAAATTTCTTTGAGTTCCAGCCGCCGCAGTTTTGGGCAAAGGGAATAAATGAGTTGCCAACTAGATGGTCGAGTGTCATAGAAACCGATGGCGAATATATTATTGATTAGAAATGTTTTGTATAAGATATATAAATAAATAAATTATATTGAAATTATTGTGACAAAACTTTTTTATCAACTTGATATATATGGGTAATTCCACCAATTCTGTGTCAAAGTTGTACCGCGTGGTCTGAATTTAGGAAAACTAAGAAGATCATCTGAAAGGTCATATTAAAACAAGCATTCATAATTTTTTTCTAATTTTTTTATCCAATAGTTTTTAGTAATGGTGGCTCACAGTTTTCAAATTTTGTAAATCACCAAATTTTCAAATGCCCACAACTTCTCTCCAACTATAGCTAGAATTAAAAAAAAAAAACGATTTTTTAGAGAAAAACATTAACTGTTTGAAAAAAAAACATGCTGAAATTCTTGGTCGTTTTGAAAATTACAAAAATCACGTTCAAAGTATAAATATCGATTTTTCGGCCTTGCCCCATTTTTCCCGGTTTTGAAAGTACTTTTCTCGAAAAGTTCAGAATTTTTTACATCGAGTTAGATTTTAAACGAGATGGGATCTCTAAAACATCAGCCTCAGAAAAATTAAATAAAGATATTTATTTCCCATAACATTTATTTAAATCAACCTTAACTCTTTAATGGCATTTTTATTAAGTAAATAAACATTCAGAGTTTTTATAGGGTAATGTCATGTCACATAAGCAAATAAAAAAAAATCATTTAATTTTAATAGCTACTGTTGGTTTTGAGATTATAAAATCTCTCACTTACAAATTTATAAAATAATAATAATAATACTAACAATAACTTTTATTATCAAATAGAAACAAAAAAAAATGGGAAAAATGTTTATTTAATTTATGAGGCTGATGTTTTAGAGATCCCATCTCGTTTTAATTCTATTTCGATGTAAAAAATTCTGAACTTTTCGAAAAAAGTACTTTCAAAACCGGAAAAAATGGGGCAAGGCCCGAAAAATCGATTTTTATACTTTGAACGTGATTTTTGTAATTTTGTAAACAACCAAGAATTTCAGCATATTTTTTTTAAGCACTGCTTAAGGGGCTATACCAGTATGAACGTTGATCATTTGGGTGATTTTCGGGATTTTTTTGGAAGAAAGGTACTCAATTAAATGTTTCGGAAAATTATGAATATATTTGGCTATATTTGACCTATATTACATAATGTTTTCATAGAAAAATATTGAGATCCAAGCGACTTATGCGCTGCTTTCGGAGGCGCCAAAAAAAAAGTTCCTCCACTGCTGACATGATTCCGGCCGATTGAGTAGCTGAAACCGAAAAAGGAAAATATTCGTTAAACTGGAAGATATTTCCTGTACAATGACGTAGGGTTTTCGAAAAATATCAAAATCTAACAAAATGGCGTAGTTATGAAAAAAGTATGTTTTCTCGCCTATAAAATGGTCGTTTTTTTCAATGCCATATCGTCAATTTTCATCCAATCAAAAATATCCTACGTCATTGTTGAGTAAATATATTCCAGAGTACTCAGTTCAAATTTCAAGTCAATCGGATAATTGCTCTTTGAGTTACAATGTCAGCAAATTTGAAAAATATCATTTCGAGAAAAACGCGTTTAGAGATTTAACTATCGATTTTTGCAAGATAACATTATATTGATATAAATGATATAAATGATAATGATATTTTTGAAAGTATAAACTGTCGAAAAAAGCAACAGAAAAGTCGAGTTTTTGAAAGTGTCACACTGGTATAGCTCCTTAACTCAATGTACCGCCAGAGCCGAACCCTGACCGCCCATCCACCAGTGTTGTTTTTATATATTTTATATATTTTTAATATGTATATTCAATATACGATATTTGTTTATACATGTATATATACAAATAATATATATTATATGTTACAAACATTATAGGTCGTTTTTCTAAATTATGGACCAATTTCAGTCAATGTCAACAACGTATAACAACATATATTGATTATAAAATATAGTATGTAATATTTCTTTATACATATATATCAGTATAAAGAAGTTTATTATATATAAAGTAGCAGTATATAGATATATACCACTATGTATGTATATGCAAATGTTGATGTGTTTGTATGTATGCCCGTGTATACATATGAGAATCAATTCAGACGCCGATACAAATATATATATATATATATATATATATATATATATATTTGTATCCTCATTATTAATTCTGTATCGTAATAAAATATGCTCCATGAACCCATCCTCTCGTTTTTCTACACAAGCACATATATTTACATATGCATGTAGCGTGTGATATAATACATATCCAGGATAGCCGAGGGGCAAACAGAATTCGCAATCATCCACGTGAGCTGTCTTCTTCGAAGTGACGTCAAAACATCGAGGAAGTCCAAAATTTCCGGCCTCTTTTTCTGTATCTTATTTATTTATAAAAAGAAAACGGTCGAGATGAGGCAACGAATTTTGGAGAGGTGAAAAAAGACAAACCCATCGAGATTTTGTAAATTTTTCTGAATTTCCAAACCATCACGAGATTTTATAAATGTTTTCTCATTCTCGCGGTTTTATTACACGATTGCTTTATTCAAATGTGTGAAGTCAATAAAATCCGGTGGAAACTTTTTATCGAGGCGTAGAGGAAGCCTGGATCGTTCTTCCCATATTTTTTAATGATCTCATGTATTTACAGAATAATCGAATATATATATATATATATATATATATATATATATATATATATATATGCGTGTGTGTTTGTGTGTGTGTGTGGAGTGTATAAAATATTCAAGATGTTGGAATGAAAAATCGGTCACCGTCGTGGTCAATGTCAAACGAGTTTTTCCCTTACAAATTTCATGAGTTTTTACTTCCTAGAGGTCGCGGTACGCAGCAATAAAGTTTACAACGTTCAGTCTCAGGTTTATATATATATATATATATATATATATATATATATATATATATATATATATAGGAATGGAATTGATTGTTTTAACTTTGCATATATATATATGCAAAGTTAAAAAAAATCAATTCCATTCCTCGTACACTCGAAACACGATGCCGCATTTCTTGATATTGTAATTTACTTCACACTGACACCTCGTACATCGTAAAGCAGAATGTTATTGAAATTTCACGTCCTCGAAGATCGAGCGAGTGTCAGGGAATTCCCGAAAGAAAAATCCGGAAATTCCAATTGGAGGTTCAATCTTAATCGCGCACGACCATATCGTGAATTTTAGTGATCCTTTCGTTTTTTCTCTTCGTCATACAGCTCGACCATCTTCGGTTATCTTTTCATTACGAAATTTTAATATTAAGGCATGGCGACAGGATTTGAAAGTTTAGTTGAGAATTTGGCTTTTACTGGCCATGTGTTTTGGGAATTTTCGTGAGTTTCATTGTTACTGTGATTCGGTGATTTTTAATAATATTTGTATTGAGGTTTTGAAAACTTTTGATAATATTGTCACTAAGAATATGAAGATTTTGGAAAATACCTTCGTTAAGTACATATTTAAATATTTTCGATGATATTCCCTGCGAGGTTTTGAAGATAATTTTTTTTTTACAACGTTGCATTGAAAATTTAACATTTTTTTTTTTACATTTTCGTCAAATTATTTGATACTTTTGTTTTTATTATTACGTATTTCGGAACTTTTTTATTACGCAATTAAGCAATTTTCCCGTTACTTATTCTTTTTTAAGTTGACACTGACGTTTTTTTTTACAACAGTTGGCGAAGATTTTCCTAGATCTTTCTTTTGTATATCGCCACAATTTTTGGTAACTTTCCATTCAGGAATTTTGAAAATTTCCAGCAATTTTTTTTGTGAGGCACGCAACAATTTCCCGCTGCACATTCCGGTGACAGATTTTTTACGAAGACTAAGGTATAGAGCGAGGAAAGGAGAGAAGGAAATATGTATATATACATATATATATATATATATATATATATATATATATATATATATAGAGAGAGATTGATTGATTGATTGATTGATATTTATTTTTATGCCTTGGTTTGGAACCTTGAGGCAATGTGATACAAAGTATGTACAGTTTGTTGATAATGGTTTTGTTAAATGTATTAAATCGTAGTATAAACGGTTTTAGAATTAAAATTAAAATATTAATAGTAATAATAATCATATTAACAATGGTGGGTGTAAACATTATAATAGTAATGGTAGTAGTAACACGAATTAAGCAATAAAATAAAGTTAAAAAGAAAGATAAACGAGGTAATAAACGGTATAGTGGTACTATTCTAAGTGGTCAACAATAAGTTCGAGCGGGGTGTATAAGAAGTAGGATTATGAAGTATAATGCGATGGCGAGTGGCGATGCTGTTAGAGATTCGCACGGGTACTCATACGTGAGTGTAAGTGGTGGTTTGTTTAGTAGCTATCAACGTCACGGTCGAAGAGATGAGAGAATAATCTCGATTTAAAGATTTCGAGGGTTGGAGACGTTTTAATAGCAACAGAAAGGGAATGCCAGAAATACATTGCAGCCAAGCCGAAAGAATTTTGGAGAATAGCTGTACGATGTACCGGTATGAGAAAAGCATTAGTAGTGGTGCGACGAGCCGAGTAAAGTGATGGTTGCGCAGGTGGGAACATTTCGATCAGATATTGAGGAGCATTTTTATTTGAAATGTTGTAAACCATAACACCCATGAAGTAGAGTCTTCTGGTCCTAACTGTTAACCAACCCAATTTCCGACGGTATGGTGAGATGTGCTCATCTTTTCGGAGATTGAAAATAAATCTGATTGTTGAATTGATAAGTTTTGGCAACTTGTGATTCTGTTCAATTGACAAATCATTGTAGACCAAACAACAAGAGAGAGAGAGAGAGAGAGAGAGAGAGAGAGAGAGAGAGAGAGAGAGAGAGAGAGAGAGAGAGAACGGCCACAAGAAAGAGTAAGAGGAAACAGGAATTCCAAGTCTGCTCGATGAAAGATCGCTATCTATCTTCCATTTCGATACAATCCGTGATGATGGATACCTCGGAGGAGTTCGATATTCTTGACTTCTGAGCTGCGGCGATCTACGCTCCCGAGACGATTCGTCGAGCTCCCGAATGATTTGTATGTATTCGAATTTTTCGATTTTTGAAGAGAAAAAATTAAGTATATATACATACATATATATATATATATATATATATATATATGTTGTTATGAGACGGATCTCGGTCTGATGATGGCGCTTTTATTTTGGTCGCAATGGCCCATAGCGACCGACCGCTGCTAACGATAAGGACCCACCGCAATGGAAGTGAAGTCAGCACTTGACATTTCGATGAAGGATTAGGGGTTCGCCTGTGTACATTTTTATATACGTATGAACACACACACACATATGTGTGTGTGTATATATATATATATATAACTTGTGGATGTATATGTATGCATTTACACACACACACACACACACACACTTGTAGAACAAATATTTGTTTTGTATCTTTTGTGGTCCAGTTGAGATAACGGAGTCTCTTTCTCTCGAGATGAATTTCAGCTCCGCCTGCTCGTCATTTTCGATGATCGTCAGCCCGTAAGTCTGCAAGGAATTCTAGCGGATCTGCATGAGCTCAGAGCCCAAAAAACATGTCGATTTTCGACATTTTTTTCTCTCGAGAGTTCTGGGATGAGGAGTTCGGAATTTTGCACACAATTAATACATAGTCTGGCTAAGATCGAGTTTTATTTCTACTGAAATGTAAATCGATAAGCAATGGGGTTATTATTGTTTTAAGAAAGTGCCGCTGCAGCATGACAATGGAAAATTAAAAGAGGCGCATTTAGTATAACGATGAAACTTCCTTAGGACCGATTACTTTTATAATTTTGAAAGATACAAAAATGGCAAGCTGCAAACAAAATTTCAAATTGCGACCAAAAAAAACGAATTTGAATTAATTGTTATAAACAAATGAATGAATTTCAACTTTATGCAGGCTTCTTGAAGAAACGAAAACCGCGTCGGTATGAATAAATAAAGTTACCACCTCACGGGTTATTTTCTCAGGTCGAGAAGATTTTCGATAGTCTCGAGATACTAGAAAGTAATTTTCCATTCTCGAAACTATTTCTTCAGAATGTGGGCTTGTTTGCGGCGAGAGCTTTCGTAAAAACATGTACACCTACGTATTTTTTTTGTTGCCCTCTTCTTCTTCTTCTTCTTCGTCTTCTTCCGTCAAACGGTATTTAAAGAGCAATTCCCGTCGAGATTTATTTGTCCGCATCGGCGGGGCGCTACGCTGCGTGTGCTGTGTGTAACAGGCATGCGTAAAGCCAGACCCGCAGTAGTAGAAACTGTCCGATCGCAACTGACAAGATTAATTCCTATGGCGTCGAGCGCGCGCGCCCAACTGAGCCGCGTGTGTTATGTTACGTGCGTGTGAAAAACGGGCACACATGCATACACGCGCACACATACGTGAATGTAACTGTTTATAAATAATGAAAATTAAATAAAAATTTTGAAAAACATCAATAAATGCATAAATACTAATAAATAAATAAATATAAATGTAAAGAAATATAATAATAAATAAATGAAATTACATTATTAATACATATACGTAAAGAAGTTGTCCTCAAAATAGCCAGATGGGCTGATTACATGGATGTAATATGTACCATATACTGTATATGTGTCTCGGTGTGTGTAAAAATGGGCACACATGAATACTCACACACACATACGTGTATATAATTACATACAAATTTAAGTAATTAAATAAATATAAAAGTGAAAAATAAATTTGAAGAATATATAAATAATAATAAGTAAATAAATGTAAATATAAAAAATATGTACAAAAATATATGAATAGTCATAAATAAATAAAATTAGAATATTTATAAATGTAATTACGTAAAAATTTTTTACGTAATTACGTAATTTTAGAATATTTATACGTAATATTTATACGTATAATTACGTATAATTACGTATATAAATAATTACGTATTTATAAAATATTACGTATAAATATAATATTTATACGTAATTTTAGAATATTTATACATGTAATTACGTAAAAATTTTTTACGTAAATACATGTATAAATATTCTTATTTTATTTATTTATGACTATTCATATATTTTTGTACATGTTTTTTGTATTTACATTTATTTACTTATTATGATTTATATAATCTTCAAATTTATTTTTCACTTTTATATTTATCCAATTATTTAAATATGTGAATAGTCATAAATAAATAAAATAAGAATATTTATACACGTAATTACGTAAAAAAAATTTACGTAAATACATGTATAAATATTCTTATTTTATTTATTTATGACTATTCATATATTTTTGTACATTTTTTTTATATTTACATTTATTTACTTATTATTAATTATATATTCTTCAAATTTATTTTTCACTTTTATATTTATTTAATTATTTAAATTTATATGTAACTGTACGTTATATATATATATGATGATGAAATGTTACACATGAACCCGTTGCATCCATGTTATACTTATCAGTCGATCTGGCTGTTTTGAGGACGGTCCTTGAAATGATCTTCATATAAATGTACTCACATCGATCGATCGGTCGAGGGGTGATTTTGAAGACACGAGAATTTACATGATGTTGAGTATGGGGACAGTGGTCGAATGTGGGGACGATCCTCGGGGTAGTCTTCGAAGTCACCGTTCCACCAAAATGTATATATCCATAAATAGATTTATGTAACGTTGCGTAAATCCCGATGTCTTCAAAATCTCCTTTGGACAAATGCATGCACATTCATATAGAGGTCATTTTAAGGACCGTCGAGTTTGCATAATGAACGACCCGCTTGAGAAAAAGTTCAAGGACTGTCCTCAAAGCAGCCAGATGGGCTGCTACATTGATGTAACGGGTATATCTATATCTAAATATATGTGTGTGTTTATATATATATGGGATATCCCACGCTATTTCACCTACCCCGTGTCCCTGACCATTTTTTATTTTCCTGATTTTTTTTTTTTTTGTAAAATTGTACCCCATGAAAGGAGTATCCATCCCAATTTTTAGATTTTTGTCTTTTCTCTTTCGGGAGTTATAATTTTTCAAAAAGTGTCGATTTCGTAAGTTTTGGAAACGTCTAAACTCTGATAATTCCTGAACTAATCGAGATATCGACAAATGTCAATGTATAACTTTTTTTCAACTTGAAGCAAACTTTCGTTAAAAAATATTTTAAAAAAGATCAATTATCAATGTCAACGTGTTTTTTGCTTCTGAAGTGAAAACTATTTTTCTCAAAGATGATTGCCTCTTTTTATTGTTTCAAAAAATTCTCTAAAACAGAGTTACCCATTCTATGATTTGTAAGACTAGTCTCATCGTGGGCCCATTTTTCCGTCAATTTTTTTTTCGAATTAATCATATTATTTAGGAGTTTTTATCATTTGAATCTCCAATAATGCTTTTAATGATTTTGTGATTTCTAATTCGGCTTCAACCGGACTGAAACGGTTTATTTTTAATTTATGCTGAATTTAACGAAAAAACCTTTTTCTAAATAAAAAAAACATGTTTTTTTTTGTTACATTCAGCATAAATAAAAAATAAACGCTTTCAGGCCCGTCAAAGCCGAATGGGAAAACACAAAATCATTAATAGCATTATTGGAGATTAAAATAATAAAAATCTTCTAAAAAATTATGATTCATTCGAAAAAAAATAGAGGGAAAAATGGGCCCATGATGAGATTAGTCTTAAAAATCATAGAATGGTTCACTCTATTTTAGAGAATTTTCTGAAAAAAAAATATAAAAAGGCGAACATCTTTAAAAAAAATAGTTTTTACTTTCGAAGCAAACAAAACGTTGATGTCGATAATTCATAATTTGTTCATATTTTTTAACGAAAGTATGCTTTAAAAATGGAAAAAGTGATACATCGACATTTTTGCAAAAATTGTAACTCCTTAAAGAGAAGAGATAAAAATCTAAAAATTGCTGTGGATATTCCTTTAATGGTGTACAATTTTAAACAACAAAAATAAGGGAAATGAAAAATGGTCGGGGTCACGGGCTAGGTGAAATAGCGTGGAATGCCCCATATATATTAGATGAAAAAAAATATGCATATATGACTCGTAAAGGCCTTGGTAAGGACGCTTGTCGTGCCTTGCGCAAGCGAGAGAGTCCAAGGAGTGTTCGGAGACCACTCTCGGAACGGAGATCGTAAATTTGTTGCGTTAAAAGGCGCAAGGCCGCTTGAATTCCACCTTACCCACCGAAATTTCGTCTCTCTCTTTGTACCGTATTGTGTTAAGATTTCGGTTAATCTCAAGTTTATAATTAGATTTTTTGCTTACATTTTATTTCTTGTTATTATATTGTATCATCTATTTCATTACAACTAACATCGATTGTTTTTTTTTCCAATCGAATCCTTTTTCTTTAGCTTTCGTTATTTTTGCCTGATATTGTATCCTATTGAATCCTTACTTCCTTAATTTTCTTTTATTATTTGTATTACTTTTCATTTATACCAAATACTCTTTGTTAAATTCTCTGTTTGCCTTTTGTTTTTGTTTTACGATAGATTTTTATTTTTGTTGGTACATTGTCTTCTTTTCTTTTCATCTGTAATTTTATATTTGCCGGAGAGTTGAAGTGGGGCATAACAAATATCATCAATCAATCAATCTCTCTCATTCTACCTCGACCTTTCGCTCACACTCTCTGTCTCTCTATCTCTCTCTCTCTCTCTCCTAAACTCTGTCATTCTCTTTCCCTTTTACTTACCATAACGCTTTTTGTTTGTCCCATGGTTTGCTAGGGCATAACTGAGCTAAATCAAATCAAAATCAAATTCTTTTAGCTCTTTCTCTCTCTCTATCTTCGTCTCTCTGCCTTGTCGACAAATTCTGACAGGTCTATCACCAGGATACGTCTTACAACTACCACACACACACACACACACACACACACACACACACACATGCACACACTCTCCGTCTCTCTTTCTCTCTCGGCGACCACTTTCGCTCTGTGAACCAGAACGAGCCTCATTATAAAGTATAATGAAACACAAGGTGAAAAATTTGAATAAAAGTCATTTATTCAAATGTGAAAAAAGCACTTTTTCCATCGGGAGTACACGTGAGAAACGACGCTCGTATGTGGAATCAGCTGGTCATCGATGGCACGCCGGAGGAACACGGACTCCCGGTTTTAAGGCGTTACCCCCACTTGTAGCGCAAAAAAGGCCTTTTTCATGAATTTTTTAAAAGAAAACTACAAAACTTTTTTAATCGATCAATATACCATCTTTAAGAACACATCTTGAAGAACATTCAGTAATTTTTTTATTGAAAAATATTACATTGTTTAATGGCAAATAGCCGTCAATGAAATAATGTTTTTATATACACGGTTTGCGGTGACCAACATTGCGGCGAAGTGGATCATCTGAAAAAAAAAATGCGGATGGATTTAGTCAAATATAAGTATAAACTAGTCTTTAATCGAAGGATTTTAAAAAATATTCATTTTTCACCAAATGGCGGACAGTCAAAGTTAATGGTTCGATTTTAACGAAAAAAAAACGGCCATTTTTTGGCCAAAAAACGGCCATTTTTTCGAAAAAAAAAATCGAACGATTAAAGACTACATTTTTATTTATTAAATAAGCCTGCAAAATTTCAAGAAGATCGGTTCATTAGTGTTCGAGTAATCTTGGTCACCGACTTCAGAAATGCCATTTTGAGAAAAACGCGTTTAAAGTTTCAATTTCAGTTTACACGAAGAAAATATTTTTTTTTGTAAACTTACATAGAGTCATCTATTTCTATACTCATAGAGCCATCTATTCTCAGATACTTATACTTAAAAAAAATGCAATAAAAAAAAATCGATTTTTTCAAAATCGCAAGTGGGGGTAACCCCTTAATTCGTTGACGTTGAACAAGCAACTCGGAGCAACGTTTGACGGCGAAGAGAAGGTGGGAAGAGTCTCCCAAAAAGAATACATAACAATATATTCTGCATGTGATAATAATATGTAATATTTGTTTAGATGTGTGTGTTTGCGTCTGTGCGAATAAATATTTATACATAACATATACATACATACATATACATACATATATATATATATATATATATATATATATATATATATATATATATATATATATATATATATATATATGGTCACGCTATTGATTCTATATCGTAATAAAATATTCTTTATGAACCCATCCTCTCGTTTCTATACGTAAACTTGTATATCTACACATGCATGTTACATGTGATTGCATACATATCCAAACCGGCCCGAGGGGCAGAAGGAATTTGCAACCGTGCGCGTGACGTCTCTTCTTCGAAGTGACGTCAAAACATCGAGAAAGCCTGAAATTTCCAGCCGCTTTTTGTAAATGTCATTTACTCATGGAAAAAATGGTTGAGATGACAAATTGCATTTTTAAGAGGTGCAAAAAGCAAACGGATGTTATACAATTTGGTGAATTTTTAAGGGGCTACACCAGTGTGACACTTTCAAAGATCGATTTTTTTTGCCTTTTTCGACAGTTTATACTTTCAAGAATATCATTAACATTTATATCATTTATATCAATATCATTTTATCTTGCTAAAATCGATGGTTAAATCTTTAAACGCGTTTTTCTCGAAACGAGATTTTTCAAATTTGCTGACATTGTAACTCAAAGAGCAATTATCCGATTGACTTGAAAATTCAACTGAGTACTCTTGAATAAATTTACTCTACAATGACGTAGGATATTTTTGATTGGATGAAAATTGACGATGTGGCATTGAAAAAAACGACCATTTTATAGGCAAGAACACAGACTTTTTTTTCACAACTACGCCATTTTGTTAGATTTTGATATTTTTCGAAAATCCTACGTCATTGTACAGGAAATACCTTCCAGTTTAACGACATTTTTTTCTTTTTCGGTTTCAGCTACTCAATCGGCTGGAATCATGTCAGCAGTGGAGGAACTTTTTTTTGGCGCCTACGAAGGCAGCGCATAAGTCGCTTGGATCTCAATATTTTTCTATGAAAAAATTATGTAATACAGGTCAAATACAGCCAAATTTATTCTTAATTTTCCGAAACATTTAAATGAGTGCTTTTCGTCCAAAAAATTCCCGAAAATCACCCAAATTTCAGCTTTCACACTGGTATAGCCCCTTAAGTCCGAAAAACAAATCGATTTTTCGCATTTTTTCCTGGTGAGAGTATTGGGATGACGAGGTCAGGATTATACAAATAATTGATACATAGTATTGTCAGGTTTGAGTTTTTTTTTAATCGAAAAATGTTGATAAGCAATGAAGTTATTATTTTTTAAACAAAGCATCGCGGTGCTATATGATCAATTGGTGCAGGTGCTTCTTGCAACTAAATAATCTGAAATGAAAAAAATGTAAAATGTACTTTTATTATAATCATAAAACTTTCGCATGATAGGATATTTTTTTAAAGTTTTGAAAATTACGAAAATGGCGAGCTGTACAAAAAAGTACGATTCTCTACATAAAAACAATTTTAATCATTTAGGTAATTCTTTAGATAAGTGACTTTTCCGAAAAATGGTTGTTTCCAAACAAACCCAAAAAAACACAATATAGGCGTTGAAATATTCAAAAATGCCCTATTTTATCACGTTTTTTTGTGAACTTCGAAACCTTATAACTTTTACCCAAACAAACTCAATGTAAGTGTCGTAATGTTAAAAGAATGCCCTATTTTATCACGTGTTTCCGCGAACTTCAAAACCCCAGAACTTTTTATGGGGGAGGGGGGGGGGTGGATTTTTAGCTTCCCCGACCAAATGTAATAATTTATAACCCAATAAATGAGAAAATTGCACACAAAAAAATCTTCGGCTCACTTTTCGGAAAAGTCACTTATCTAAGGAATTATCATTATTTGTATTAATAAATGGATGAAAATGTGAAAAAATGATCCGGTCATACGATAGAAAATGTTATAAACCATACTCCATCTGAATTTGAAGTGAATCGGGCTCCGAGATTTTAAGATACGCCCTGTACCGGTTCACAAAACATAGTTTTTCGAAAACCGCAAACGTAAGGATAAATCGCAGCTGAGTGGTTCGCCGTAACGCAATGGGCGATCTAACCATTCACAAAAATCGTCATAACTCGGACAATTTTCCAAATTTTGTCAAAAACTTTGTTTTAAATCAATGTTAAGACTCTGGGCTAAAAACAAACAATAGAAAAGTCGTTTTTGCCATATTCAAGTTTATGCACAGCCTTTAAGGGAGAACACCACTGTGACGGGCTGAAAAGTTCGTGTTTCCCAAATTCTTTTTGTCCACTAGATTATATATTCGGAACTCGAAAAGAAGGTATGTTATTAAGCATACATTGAACTTATTTCGTGTAAATTTTTATTTAAAAAATGAATAATTAACAACGTTATTAAGGTATCAGCCTCTGGACAATGGTTGGTCTGAAAAATAAAAACAAGTAAATTTTATAATCTTTATAAATGTAGTTCTCGTTGTACGCAGTCGTTTTTCGAGAAAAAATCACAAAATGGCGGGTGTTGAAAAAGTGCAATATCGTCGAAAGGGGGTAGCCGGTTAAGGGGGGTCTGACGGCCCCCACCGAGTTTGATCGAATCGACCCAAAAACCTGAAAGAGGGCTGAAAAACAAAATTTTAGAGATATTTTTTAACCCCCTAAACCCTTATGAAAACACCATAATCGCAAAAAATGCGTTTTTTTGATGTTTAATTTTTTTTTTGAGCTTTCAAATGCATTTTAAAGCGGTTTTAACACAACCAAAATTTTGTTTCAGATGTGTAGACATGCCCTGAATTTTTCCAGATTTTTTCGTAAAGTTAAATCATGTGCAACATAATTTTAATGGCAAAAAAACCGTAAAAAATCGTCATTTTTTGTATTTAATGCTATGGTTTTTATTGACGTATTAATGGTAAAAAATCGTGCACCATAGCATAGAAAGCTACTATCTTCCTCTACAAAATGACGCTAATTGGGCTCAATTCGGTCGTCTCTAGCGTCCGAAAATCAAACTTGAATAAATTCCGTTTTTATAATTTGAGCATTTTCAGTTACGAAAATGACACAAAATCATATTTTTCAATTATTTTTTTTAATAAAAGTACATTTTGGGGTTTCTGAGGTCGCCGATTACAAATTTGATGTCAAAAATTAGTTTTGTCACATGACAGCTGTCAAAACGAAGAAAAAATATTTTAATTTTTGAAATTTTTTAAAAAAGCTATGGGAACGATATTAATAAGGATTTTTTAGGTCGCTGATTATAAATTCATTCTTATACACGAATTTTTAATCGTAACAGCTGTCAATAGTTATATTAACAAACAAAAAATTACGTATTATTCAGAAAAAAAATTTGGAATTCCCCGACTAAACTGTCACCTGGCGGAGAAAATCCCAACTTGTACCTTATTAAGCCACGTACCCGAGTGCCTAAGGCCACCGTACCCACGTGGGCCTTAGGCTCGTATGCCCCTCCGCACGGTACTGCGCATGCCCACTACGCACTGACGCATCGAGAACCCCGCTCCACGCGGTCTCTCTTTCTCTCTGTGTTCAGCCGCCGTCCAGTACACACGTCATGCGACGCGCTCTGCTCCGTTAAACAAATCTATTTGTTTTGTTAACAGCGTTTTTTTAATTTATCGTTTAACCTGCCTATCTCAACACGAAGTGATTGAAGCAGTATTCTAAGGTGAGTTTGAATATCAATTTAAATATCAATCAACATAAAAATTGATTTATAATCATAACCTCAATCTACAATCGTTTGCCTCATAGTCGACTTGAAATCGTACAGAAGGTGGCCGTCAACTTCAAGTTGTTTAGTTCACTCACATGAAAAGAATTAAAAAAAAGCAAAAAAAAAAACAAAACTAAGACGAAACGATATTTCAATAAAAAAATGATTTGGAATACAATAATTTATTTCTGTTTTGTTTACCGATGTTTTCAACATTTTTTTTGTTTTGATTTACAATTTTTAATGTACTTTCGATTTTCGTTACTTTTGTTCTATTTGTTTTTTTAATTATGGTTTTTTTTTATTCCGGGTTTCAGTTACTTTTTTCATTTTTTTCAAAAAAAAAAAAAAAATTTGTTAATCATAATAAAAAAAATAACAATGTTCTTTTTTTTTCTTTAGGAAAAACTGTGCGATGCCACCGAAAAAACGAAAATGTACGGCTGGTGAAAGGTGCATAAGATGCAACAGATTGTTGCGTTATGATACCGGAAAACAGAAGTCCATTTCTTCAGATGATGACGTACACTTATATACTAAACTACTAGGTAAACGAGTAGAGAAAGGTGACGTTTTATGTCATCTGTGTCGTTCCGCAATCGCTAAATCCCGAACGGTTTCACCATCGACGAGCAGTGATTCTGATCCTGAAGAAAATCTTCAGTTGGATTTTAATCCCGAAGAAAATCCTCTGCCAAACGTCAATCCCGAGGAAAATCCTCTGCCAGATGTTGATCGCGAACAAAATTCTGTCGATCCTGTAGAGAGACATTCATCAACACTCCCCAATTTGACAGTATCAGATGACACAGAACAATCTTCGGCACAGTCTTCGCAACAATTGTCACGGTCGGAGTCTGGATCTTCCACAGGACAGTCATCACAATCTTCTAAGGACCCTCCTTACGTTCTTCGTCCAAGAGAACCGGACTATGAAATGATCGAGATGCCTTTCAACAGAGTTACCGCGACTCACAAATGTTGTTGCGTATGTCTTACTCCAATTACGACATCTCCGGTTGTTCCGTTTAAAGCGAGGTTACAGGTATTTATAAGTTCACGAATTTTCATTCCAAAAGGCAATCGCTGTTGTCCTGTACATCTTATCAGTGAACGTATGTACGTTGACGAAATTTCAAACTTGAAAATATTTTCGAATACTTGTACTATCAGTTCTCAAGAGTTGGCATTATTTTTGGATGCACTGTCCAAAAAATGCGACAACAGTATTTTAGACAGAGTAGATGATTACAATTTATCGGCAGAGCGCATAAAATCGCTAACTGGATACACAGTTGCAGAAATCAAGACTCTAAAAAACATGTTGGTCACTTTGCGAAATTCTCAAAATCGCAGTATTAATCAAGCTCTTTTAATATTCCTTTTTAAATTAAGAACTGGAAATTCCAACACAATCACTGCGTCAATTTTCGATATCAAATCTGAACAACTAGTATCTGCTTATTGCAAATCGGTTTTGGATTCATTCGCGAAAGACGTCTTTCCACTTCGTTTCGGAGCTCGGGCATGTTCTCGCGAAGATTTAATTGCTAATCACACGTCGCCTTACGTAAAAAAATTACACGGATTTGAAGATCGCCTGCTCTTGATTGCTGATGGTTCATACCTTCGACACCAAAAAAGTAGTAATAATTGTTACCAAAAAAAATCTTTCTCTGGCCAGAAAAAGTGTCCACTCTGTAAACCCTTCACAGTTTGTGCCACAGATGGATATGTAATAGATGTTTACGGACCGTACGAAGCAATTGTGAATGATGCGAAAATCTTACAACATGTACTAAGTGATCCGAACGGCTTGAGATCAATCCTCAAAAAAGGGGATGTTTTTATACTTGACAGGGGGTTCAGAGACGTCAAAGATTGGTTAGAATCTCAAGGGTTCGTTGTGTTGATGCCAGCGTTGAAAGGCAAAAGAAAGCAACTTCCAACAAATGAAGCAAACGAAAGTCGATTTGTTACGAAATTGAGGTGGGTGGTAGAGGCTGTCCACGGTATAATCGGTAGTAAATTCAAACTCTTGCATAATCAGTTTAACAACAATATGTTGGATTCAGCGATGCTTTATTGCAAAGTAGCGAATTTTTTGGTTAATGAGTTTGGAAAAAGACTGAATTGCGATACCGATTTACAAGATCAAATTGCCGAGCAAATGTTGAAAAGAAAAGACGTTGACAATTCTTTAGCGAAAGTTGTGGAAGAACAAAACTGGAATAGGAAGAAAAGGATCTTCAAACCGTTAACATCAAATGACGTATTAGACTTTCCGGAAATGACAGAGCAAGATTTGAAGATCCTTTTCACTGGCTCGTACCAGTTATCGCAAACTGTTTCATACTTAGCTGAAATGTATACCGAAGAAGGACTTTTGAATATGCAATACTTGTTGGAGGACGATACCATTTTGAAATGTGAAGTTAAATCAAGACATATAAACAAGAAAGTATACAGATGTTACGTTCAGTACGACCCTAACAGTATTGGATATAACGGTATAAAAAACTACGTATGTGATTGTGCAAATGGGCTAAGAACTGTTGGTTGCTGTGCCCACGTTGCAACAATCATTTACTTTTTAAGTCATGCACGGTATTTGTCCAAAATCATCCGCCCAGCTCAAATTCTAACGAATCTATTTCACGTTGATAATGTCGAACCTGTTATTGAAGAACACAGTGACGAAGATTAACAACATAACAATCATGTTGCAATGTATGTATTACTTGTGTCTGTTTAATGTATATATTAGATGAATGTATGTAATATTATTATAAATAAATAGATTTTTTAAAATACAATGACTTTTAATTATTGAAAAAACCGAAATAGCAAATACCATTTTCATTTGATGACATGTGTAATTTTTTTTTTTTGTTAGCTGTTTGACATCAAATTTGTAATCGGCGACCTCAGAAACCCCAAAATGTACTTTTATTAAGTAAAATAATTGAAAAATATGATTTTGTGTCATTTTCGTAACTGAAAATGCTCAAATTATAAAAACGGAATTTATTCAAGTTTGATTTTCGGACGCTAGAGACGACCGAATTGAGCCCAATTAGCGTCATTTTGTAGAGGAAGATAGTAGCTTTCTATGCTATGGTGCACGATTTTTTACCATTAATACGTCAATAAAAACTATAGCATTAAATACAAAAAATTACGATTTTTTACGGTTTTTATGCCATTAAAATTATGTTGCACATGAATTAACTTTACGAAAAAATCTGGAAAAATTCAGGGCATGTCTACACATCTGAAACAAAATTTTGGTTGCGTTAAAACCGCTTTAAAATGCATTTGAAAGCTCGAAAAAAAATTAAACATAAAAAAAACGCATTTTTTGCGATTATGGTGTTTTCATAAGGGTTTAGGGGGTTAAAAAATATCTCTAAAATTTTGTTTTTCAGCCCTCTTTCAGGTTTTTGGGTCGATTCGATCAAACTCGGTGGGGGCCGTCAGACCCCCCTTAACCGGCTACCCCCTTTGTATTTATATTCAGGGGCTCAAAGATAGTAAATAAAAAAAAACAGCTACGTACGATAGACACTGCGATTACTATAATTTTTATTTTTTAAATCGAACATTGGGCAATTATAGGAGGAGTTATGATTACGGTCAGGTCGAAAAAAGTCGTTTCGAGAAAAAAGCGATTGATAGTTTTAGTACACGTAAATCATTGCACTACCTGCTCTTGCTAAATATTCTGTAAATTGGTCAATCTTCAATTTTTTAACATAAACATTTTTTCACATATTTTTGTATATGTATAGAGCAAAGGACAGTAATTTGAAATACCATTTTGTCTTAGGTCTGCGACTTTTTTTCTGTAAGGTGTAAAAAAATAAAACCATGAAATTGAATCAATATTCATATACTATAAAAAATAACTAAACATCGCTACCGTGTCCAATTTTAGTTTGAACGCAAAATTGCACAATTTCATTTTCGAGATGGGGTGCAGGTATTTTGGAATAGGAGTATTCCGAAATAACGCTAACCAACATAATCATACGGAAATTTAGCGATCTGAACTCATTAAACACGTACCTCGAAAGTTTTTTAAAACAGTCCATCGCACTAGAAGACTAGTTAGAGGTTAGGAGTACGAACGCCTGCGGCGATGACGATCCAAAACGGTCCGTGAAAGTCCGTATATCAGTAGTTAGTGGTTTCACCGCGTGCGTCGCTATTGCATGACCGAACCGAAGTGAACTGAGCGACAAGAACGCAACCGACGCCATCCGCCACCGACGATTCCCGCTTGTCGTCCATGTTGGAATCAAGTGTGTGCGGACTAATGAACTTCGCGAATTGTGTTAGATTTAATAAAAAAATAATTGTGTCTCGGTATAATATATGTTTATCGTGATGTGCGGCGAAAACGATCAAACGAATGTTATGAATTTTCTCATGTTTATAAATAAATATTGTTTGTTTCTGCTTCCGCAACGAAAAGACAACATATTGACTTAATTTCTATATTTCGTTATTATTCTTTACCTGTGCAGCGTATCATAATGTGTGAATATGACAAGTGATAATTTGTAAAACTTTTATCTGGATTCCAAATTCTTATAAATTTTCTTGTATCTATAATTACATTTTGTTTGTGGCTGGTTCCGTAACGAAAAAAAAAATCATATTTACTTCATTTCTGTATTTCGGTATTATTCTCCCCAACAATGTATATCTTATAAGAATTCTATCTATATATATAGAAATTTCCGTCACCAACTGGTTTTACAATTAATTTGATCAAATTATCGCTCGATATGGAGTAGCAAAGGGTGCTTTCTGCATATCGTACGGCACTGGATTGTTGCTGACTTCACTTCGGTTCGCTAGGAGAGCAGCGCCACCCTCCTCGTCCTCGATTTTGCGGACGTTCCATCACTACTGCACTCGCACTCCTTACCTCTAGTCTTCTTGCCTTCGCAATGGGAAGGACAACTGCCACTTTTCGCCACTGGCGGCGCTAGCATAGCACGTCCCGAGCGAGCGGTGTCTGAGCGTTTGTTTTTAACCAGACGGTCAAACTTATTTATTTAATTACGATCTTTCTAATTCTTTACGGGTTGATAGCTGCTTTTTTTAAACTGGTTCAGTGTTGTGCGTAGGATGTACTGCTGAAGGAACACATTTTTTTTCTAAGGATGACGCCAGGCGCAAACCGTGGGAAATAGCTTTGTCCATTTTTCCCTTGTCACCTTAGCCCCTCTGCTTCTGAGAATGGATTTCAATTCTTCGACTCTTAAGTCAGCAAAATTATTTTGAGTACTCATTGCACACAACAGAGAATGCAGGGATGTCTCTCTTCTCTGCACACAATAACAAATTAACTCTGCAATAACCTCAATGTCTTTCACAGATATACAGGGTGACCCATTTTAATCTTCCACCTGAATTTTCTCGAAAAATATTGCTCGGACGAACTATTGTGTGGAACAAAACTTCTAGGGATTGAAGGGGGACGTTTGAAAAAAATTTATTTGAGGAGCCAAAATTCAAAATGGCGGCGTTACAAAGGCTGACATGTTTTTTTCAAACGGAAACATAACTTTTTTTTATTGCCAAAAAATTTGTCAGCTGAAAACTAAAAACTTTTGTTGAAAAAATTTTTTGATAAAGTTCATAGTTTTCAAGTGAGAACATCATTTTCAATTATTTCAGATGTATCCAGGATTTGTGCATGCATGTGCATGCATGTGCGTGCGTGTGGAACACTGTTGAAAATCTTTGTTTTTTTTTTGTTTTTTTGTTTTCAAATTTGGACGATATTACATGAGAAAATTTTGGAGGAAAATCGATGAAAAATAGTTTTTTTCCATTTTAATAGCGTTTGTGCCATTTTCGGGCCCAAAAACGTGTTTCTTTAAATCCTTGACGAACTTTGATCACGATGGGTAGAAAAACACACACACACACACACACACACACACACACACACACACACACACAAATCCTGGATACATCTGAAATAATTGAAAATGATGTTCTCACTTGAAAACTATGAACTTTATCAAAAAATTTTTTCAACAAAAGTTTTTAGTTTTCAGCTGACAAATTTTTTGGCAATAAAAAAGTTATGTTTCCGTTTGAAAAAAACATGTCAGCCTTTGTAACGCCGCCATTTTGAATTTTGGCTCTTAAAATAATTTTTTTTCAAACGTCCCCCTTCAATCCCTAGAAGTTTTGTTCCACACAATATTTCGTCCGAGCAATATTTTTCGAGAAAATTCAGGTGTAAAATTAAAATGGGACACCCTGTATAGTACAAACAGCGACGTGGGTCGCTATCAAAAGTCCGTTTTAATAACGGAAACACAAGAAAATTTCGATCTAACGAAAAATTTAAAATGTTAATGTTAAAATATTGCATTTTCAGAAAATATGTATAATCATTCACTTTCGGGGACGTGATGTGAGTTTGAAACGATTAGGACATGCTATGGTGGCGCCATCTGCCCCGAGCTTTGCGTTGCCTTTCCCCATGGAGCCTAGATACCAGGAGGTTCAGCGGCAATGCAAAGGCCATGGAGGCTAGAGTGGGAGGAGGCCGATCTGTGCAATTCAAAGTGGCTACAAAAATGTGGTCCTACCGGGATGGCGCCACTATCTCGAAAATCTCGAGCAGGAAACAGTGCAGCCAGACAGTGCAGCCAGATCTCGCGTAAAAGTTACCCCTTCTCTAGTCTCTTACGCGCCCATCACACAATCATAGTAGCGCGTGTCCGTGAGCGGGCGACGTTCGGACGTCTTCGGAAAGAGTCGAGCACGGTCGAAGTTTTCCGACTGCGCCTTCGGCAGCTACACCAACACATGGACGCTGAGCACGTTCATGTGCGGCCAAACCGAAACGAAGGCTTCGAGGGAAAAAACAATCTGAGCACGACTCGCGCGTGACTTCACCCGACGGCACGCGGGAGGCTTTTAGATGATTTCAATGCTTATTTAGCTCTTGATTCCCTGCGGTATTAAGGAGGTACACCAGCTTCATACAATGTTGCCATGCTAAACCATGGTCAAATTTCAAAATGGTGATAGATCAATAAAATTTGGTGAGTATATTCTTTAGTATTATATATGTGAATACAATTTTTTTCAGATTTTTTCATTGTGCCGTTATCGAATAATTGAACATTGAAGTTCACGTGTATAAGCATAGCGTTTTTATAGATATAGGTATATATTCCGGGTATAAGAATAAACGCTTGTGAATTATTTGTAAGAAAACGGCACAACCAAAAAATCTGAAAAAATTTGTATCTACATGAATAATACTAAACAATATATTCACCAAATTTTATTGATCTATCACCATTTTGCTGAAGCTGGTGTACCTCCTTAATGTATAAAAAAATGTATCGCGCACTCTGATCGCTTATTTTTTTAGTTTAAACGTTAATTTAAATATAATAATAAATCTAAATTACAACTTATTTATCTTATATAAAATTGTTTACGCTTTACTCACACCCGTCCTTATGTCAAATAAATTATAATTCATAAAAGTAAGCGGAAATATATTTATATTCGTATTTATATTAATTCTCATACTTTCATCAAGCGATAAAGCATTATCCCCAAAAACAAGCTAATCATCCATCCGGCCGCGAATCCTAAGTACCAGAAAGTGTACATATTCTACAAGCGATGAGATGGTCCCGTTGGTAGCGTTCCTGACTTCGGTCCGCAGGGGTCCCTAGTGCAAATTTTTCACAATTTCTCATATTTTAGTCGTATTTGAGATTTTCGGAGAAAAAATTATTTAAAACATATTCAAGTTCTGGTCTATTTCCCAAAAACACATTTTTTTTACTGAAAATTCATGATTTCTCATTTTATTCCCAGAAATTTCTCTTTTTCATATGCCCTATATGCCGTATTGGAGCCAAAGGTGAGCTCATTGGTAACCCTGAGATTTGTTGGTAAATTTTATTTTCAAATATAAAGAAAGTTGAGAACATGATGTATTCCATGACTTTAATTATTTCGTTTAAAAGAAATGTTTTTGAAAATATATTTGATCTTCTTTGAAGGCTTTGAATAACAAGTTGTAATGGGATGTTGGTATAGAGAGAAACAACATCAAACGAGACCAATTTGTAGTTGAGTGGAATTGAGATGTTAGAATGTGAATGTTTTAGGTGGAAACTATCGTTGACGTGTGAATTAGTCGTATTGATTAATTTAGAAAGTTTAGATTGTATAAATTCAGCTAGTTTATGTGTTGGACTATTTATTGATGATACTATTGGACGAAGTGGATAATTATTTTTATGAATTTTTGGCAGACAATCAAGACGAGATATGTTGCAATTTTCAGCTTTTGAGTATTTGTATTTTGTTTCATCAATGAATTTCAGGGTTTTCCATCTGGAGAGAATATTGTTAATGCCTTTTTGTAGAGTGTTGATGGGATTTCTATTTGTTAATTTGTAAGTTGAGGAATCTGCGAGTAAATTATGAGTTTTTGTAATGCAATCTGATTTGTTAAGAATGACTGTTGAATTTCCTTTGTCAGCTCGTGTAACTAAAAGTTGAGGGTTGTTTTTTAAGAATGAGGACGTGTGTTTTATAATTTGATTGGTGTTGGAAAATGATGTTGGAATATTTATTTTGTTTAAGATTTTAGTGAATCTGCTTCTAATTTCGATTTGTCTAGGTTTGTCGAGTAAAAAATCTAATTTGGACTCAAGTTCGGAGATCGATTTGTGGATATGAGTTTTTATGTTTGAGAGTTTCAGGTAAGGAAAACAAAACTTTTCACCTAGAGACAAGAATGTGGAAATGTGTAGCGGAATATCAATGTTGGAGAGATTTATAAGCCATTCTTTCCTTTTATTTAATGTGATTGTCGAATTTATATTATTCAGAGGATCAGTGGAAAGATTATTATTTGTGTCCTGTTGTCTATTGGTAAGAGTTGGGTATAAGATGTTGTGATTTTGTGTTGTTTGATTTATGTTTTGATAATTTAGGTAATGTATATTGTTTTGGTTCAGATGTGTTTGTGATGATATTGTTCTTAAAAATTCGTCATGATTGAAAATGTGAAGATGTATGTTCTCGGTTCGTTGAAATCTAAGGTTTTGAAGTTTTTTTTTGTGTTTTTCATATGAGAGTTTTCATATGAGAGCTATGAGAATTAATATAATAATACGAATATAAATATATTTCCGCCTAATTTTATGAAATATAATTTATTTGGCGTAAGGACGGGTGTGAGTAAAGCGTAAACAATATTTTAGAAGATAAATAAGTTGTAATTTAGATTTATTATTATATTTAAATTAACGTATAAACTAAAAAAATAAGCGATCAGAGTGTGCGATACATTTTTTTGTATACATTAATAACGCAGAGAATCAAGAGCTAAATAAGCATTGAAATCATCTAAAAGCCTCGCTCGTGCCGTCGGGTGACCCCACGCGCGAGTCGTGCTCAGATTGCTTTTTCCCTCGAAGCCTTCGTTTCAGCTTGGCCGCACATGAACGTGCTCAGCGTCCATGTATTGGTGTAGCTGCCGAAGGCGCGGTCGGGAAACTTCGATGGCGCTCGGCTCTTTCCGAAGACGTCCGAGCGTCGCTCGCTCACGGACACGCGCTACTATGATTGTGTGATGGGCGCGCAAGAGACTAGAGAGGGGGTAACTTTTGCGCGCGATCTGGCTGCACTGCAGCTCACTTCTCATTATTTACTTGTTCCGTCTCTGTCACACCCAGCTCGTGTCTCGAGATTTTGGAGATAGTGGCGCCATCCCGGTAGGACCATATTTTTGTAGCCACTTTTTTCAAGTCTCTCCATAAGAGATCGGACTCCTCCTACTCTAGCCTCCCTGGCAAAGGCGCTGAAAAAAGCGTCCCCGAAAATGGCCCGAAGTGATGGCGCTGGGGTGCAACGGCACCTACATATATAGTAATATATTGGTCAACGAGGTGAAAGTGATCGGATGAGTTTCTAACCTCACGACAGACCGATCGTGACATCAAACGTCGAAATATCCGCCGATTCATAATTTCCTCATGACGGTTCGGAAAAAAAACGCAAAAGCGAGAAAAAGATCTCAAACTCAAACTCAGAATGGCGGCGATACAGCCCATCTAGAAAAACGTGTTTTTTTTTACATATAGCTTCACGGGAGAACGGTTTTCTCGTAAAATATAAGACCTGAAACAAAAACCAAAAAAATGTTAATTTATATATTATTAGTTATGAGACTACCTTGAAAATTGCTTTCAAATTTTGCAAAAATAGCGCACTTTGAAGGAAATGAATCGATTTTTTTGCAAAAAAAAGCAGTAAATCGTTTATAAAAAGAAGTTTACATTTAATCGAAAAACGGCTACGTACTCCTATAAAGAATATAATTGTGAAGCTGCTATCAAAATTTCAAATCGATGCAGGCAAAGGTGGTCGAGTAATCCGTCTTCCGAGATCGAATAAAGTGGTTTCGAGAAAAACGCGTTTAAAGTTGTACGAGCAACTCAGCGCGTGTTCCAAGGCGCTGCGGCCAAATCGGTAATTGAACCTTTAAATAATAAAAAATTGCTACAGGACCAATTGCATATTGTTTTTATAACACCAAAGTATTTTTAGGAAAGAAAACGTCTTTCCAAAATCCTAGAGTGGTGTTATCCCTTGACACTAATGAGGGTTAGGTACGTCATCTGTGATCTGTCTTAGATCGCACCCATGTTTAGCGTATATCTATATACATATAGGTGCCGGAGCACCCCAGCGCCATCATTTCTTGTTCCCGTTTTGGGGACGAGTTGAAAGGCCTCGCTGAACCTCCTGGTATCTAGGCTCCATGCCTTTCCCATTCGAGCTCTGGCCGCCATCTTAGATAAGCCGCTGACGAACCATGTGAACATATCGTCAAGTGCGGCCTTCTTTTAACATAACACGGCCATAAAACCGAGATGGCGCTAATAGTTTCCGTGAAACCTTGCTATTCCAAATTACCAGCAGTATTCCAAATATCCTTCCTTTCCTCTACTATGAAAAAATGCAAAAAAAAATCAATTTCTTTTCCTGCCCCCCTCGTGTCCCACCTCAATTCAGATGGATTTTTTCCCAGTTGAATTTTCACATTTGGAAAAATGAAAAAACCCGTGAAAAAAATATATATTCACTAAAGATAAATAAAAAAAATTAATCACAATCTGGCCACCATGTTAGATAAGCCGCGGGCGAACCGCGTGTACATATCGTCAGCTGCGGCCTTCTTTTAACATTTCACGGCCATAAAACCGAGATGGCGCTACTAGTTTCCGTGAAACCCTGCATTTCTAAATTACCAGCAGCATTCCAAATATCCTTCCTTTCCTCTACTACGAAAAAATGCAAAAAAAATCAATTTTTTTCCTGTCACCCTCGTGTCCCGCCTCAATTCAGTTGAATTTTCACATTTGGAAAAATGAAAAAAAAAAACCCGTGAAAAAAAATATATTCACTACAGATAAATTTAAAAAAAAAAATGAATCACAATCTGGCCGCCATGTTAGATAAGCCGCGGACGAACCGCGTGAACATATCGTCAAGTGCGGCCTTCTTTTAACATAAGACGGCCATAAAACCCAGATGGCGCTACTAGTTTCCGTGAAACCTTGCTATTCCAAATTACCAGCAGTATTCCAAATATCCTTCCTTTCCTCTACTATGAAAAAATGCAAAAAAAAATCAATTTCTTTTCCTGCCCCCCTTGAGTCCCCCTCAATTCAGATGGATTTTTTCCCAGTTGAATTTTCACATTTGGATAAATGAAAAAGCCCGTGAAAACAAAAT
>OX101788.1:2940954-3002448 GCA_944452715.1 Ophion slaviceki | reverse complement strand
GGGACAATGAAAAGGAATTTTTTTTTCGTCGTCAAATCAAGGCATATATCTCGGTTAATTTTCGAGATTTTTTCATAAAAATTAGTATAAAACTAAATGAATATATACTTAATAAAATGAGTATAAAGTCGATCCTTTGATAATTAGTTATGTCTATGAAAAAAAATGCAATTATTGACGACAAAGCACCCGTTACGTAACGGAATAGGGGGGGGGGGGGGTTCGGCCAGGCGTTATGGTCCTGGTACGTAGAGGGAGGGGGGTAAAAAATTGGGGAATTTGGCGTAACGTAATTTGTGTACGCCGCCCTGTATGCCTCACGATTTTTTTTACTTTTCGAGAAAAAAGCATTTTCTAATTTTTTATCTAGTTGTCGAGTTTGTGTTTTTTTTCTCCTCTGTGTATGTACTGTTTTCGTAAAAGTTTTCAAAACCAATGGGGAGTCATTTAAACTAGTATAAGTATTTTTTTCTGAACTTTAGCGACAGATCTGAAACTTTTCAAAAAATCTTTTGATGAAAATCTAAGGCATCTACGTTAGTCTTCAGTTGGTCATCAATTTAGTGCTGAACAGTGTGCTTCATAACTATAAAACTAGTAAAAAAAATCGCGAGGGAAGTACATATTAAGAGAAAACAAAATTTTAAATGCTTTGTTCTCGAAAAGTAAAAAAGTTGCTAGGACGTACGTAGGTGTGATTCGGATGGGTGTTGTTCTTTTCCTCTTCAACGTAATTCTTGAATTTAATTGATATTCTTTTAAGGCCTTAGGCCACAATAACGGGTATAAAATCATGTGCGAATGGAAATATTTTTTTCTTATGAAAAAGTCATTCACTCCTAAAATTAAGGGGCCAGTTCACTTTGGAGCCAAGAAAAAGGCTATTTTCGCGATATTTTTTTTGAGGATTTTATGAAAGATATGAATATAAAAGTTGTTGGGCTTGATAAATAAAGTCTTGAAATACATTTAAAAAAAAATTTAATTCATTTTTATTCATTTTTAAGTACAAAAACTATAATTAACGTAACGCCTCAAAAATAGGTGGGCTAGGTAGCTCCATCACAACTCGGCAACGGCTTGTTCGAAACAAAAAATCGAAGTCCATTAGATTCAGTATGACACCAGCTACAAAATGACCCTCGGATATAAAGTTTGATCAAAAAATAAAAAAAAAATGGCAGATGAAAAACGAAGAAAGTAAAAAACTGTAAAAGTAAAAAGTAAACTGCGTTTTTTCGCAGTTTTTCGCAAAAAAAGAGTAAAAATCAAAATTTACAAACCATCGAGGGCCATCTTGTTGCAAATCATGTTTACAATATGTGGTTCAAATTTCAAGAGAATCGGCTTATTAGTTTTAGAGAAACGATGGAGCTAGATTTTGAAAACGTTGTTTCGAGAAAAACGCGTTTGAAGTTCATACTATGAAAAACTTTCACCCAAACTCAATCGGTAATTCCTGCACCCTACAAAATCCCTTCTGATTGCTCATCATCGTCGGTTTCTTCAAGTCTTGCTTGCTTTCGATTTTTTGAAATTTTCAAAGTGGACTGGCCCCTTAAGTACACATCTATTTAGTATGAATATCAAGCTGTTAGAAAATATACGAATTCTTTTTCTATGTACAAAATGGCCGACTACTCGAAACTTTTCGAAACAGCTTTTTTCCAATTGGCGTGACAAATAACTTCAACAATTTTCACTCGATTTACTTCAAATTTAAAAGTTATGTTCCTAATTGCATTCCACAGAGAAGTACGTATGGAATTTCCGATTAAGGGGTTACCCCCACTTGCGATTTTGAAAAAATCGATTTTTTTTATTGCATTTTTTTGAAGTATAAGTATCCGGGCCCATACTTCTGTATGGCCCGGAATAGATGACTCTATGTAAGTTTACAAAAAAAATATTTTCTTCGTGTAAACTGAAATTGAAACTTTAAATGCGTTTTTCTCAAAATGGCATTTCTGAAGTCGGTGACCAAGATTACTCGAACACTAATGAACCGATCTTCTTGAAATTTTGCAGGCTTATTTAATACATCAAAATGTAGTCTTTAATCGTTCGATTTTTTTTTCGAAAAAAAATGGCCGTTTTATAGCCAAAAAACGGCCTTTTTTTCGTTAAAATCGAACCATTAACTTTGACCGTCCGCCATTTTGTGAAAGATGGCGGACTTTAAAAAAGGATATTTTTTAAAATCCTTCGATTAAAGACTAGTTTATACTTATATTTGACTAAATTCATCCGCATTTTTTTTTCAGATGATCCACTTCGCCGCAATGTTGGTCACCGCAAACCGTGTATATAAAAACATTATTTCATTGACGGCTATTTGCCACTAAACAATGTAATATTTTTCAATAAAAAAATTACTGAAAGTTCTTCAAGATGTGTTCTTTAAGATAGTATATTGATCGATTAAAAAAGTTTTGTAGTTTTCTTTTAAAAAATTCATGAAAAAGGCCTTTTTTTGCGCTACAAGTAGGGGTAACGCCTTAATCGAAAACTTTTCATTTTATGAGCAGTTGTAACGAAATTTTTCACTGAAAATTCATTTCTTAAGTTCAAATACCTACAACTTTTGAATAAAACAATATTTTTTGAATTCCGTACGCACTTCTCTAGATATTCTAATGTAGATTGACGATAATTTTTGTTTTTTGTCCTAGGTAAAAAATTGTGAATGCTAAATGTCACGCCGCGGAGCGCCTAAAAAAAGATAACAAAAGAAAATATTAGTAGTCGGCCATTTTGTACATCGAAAAAAATTTATATATATTTTCTAACAGCTTGATATTCATACTAAATAGATGTGTAATTAATTTTACGAGTGAATTACTTTTTCATACGAAAAAAAAATTGTTAAATTCGCACATGATTTAATACCCGTTACTGTGGCCTATGCCTTAAGTTCTACAAAGCGAATGAAAAAATAAAATTTTGTCAGCAAAGTGATGGCAATACTCGCGGACATCAGTAGTTATTCTTCGTTGATAGAAAATAAATTGGAAAATTACTGACGGGTTACATGACGTATTATTAAATCACATGTTACCTCATCAATCGATTATTCTTCACCCATTTGTTATCTCCTCATTTTTCTCCTCTATGAAAATAATATCGTTACTTTACTTGGCTTGTCTTCACAATTTGTTCCACAATATTTTGTAATTTACCAATCCCATTTTATTGTTTTTGTCATTCTTCAAAAAAACCTTCTTTAAAAAAGATCCTGTAGTAAATTTTGTTTGCAATTTTTCGTGTTTTTTTTTTCATACGTAATTTTATCGTCTTTTTAATTATCAATCTTTTTTAATTTTAGTTTGCTCTTACACATCTTTGTACTTTTCCCGCGATCCTTTCCCCGTTGCGAAGCAATAAATAAAGAGTCGCCCGTACGAAGATCATAGATAGGGCCGTATAAATGTGTATATATATATATATATACATATGTATAAACACGTACGCGGAAACAGCCACATTAAAAGAACGAGCGGGAACATACGACCAGTGCTAAAGCTATAGGCCAGCTGCGGTGGCGATGACTTTAACTGCGGTGTTGCGCCGATGAAACATCGATTTATTTGAATTAACGAAATAATAAACTGGATGTACAAGAGTAGGATCGCGGATGGTTCGCGGTACGCGTCTTGAGATAACCCTCGAGCAGGCGCGAGGGTTTCGCTCGTCCGTGCGCGATTTCCGCTCGAATCGATCGCCGATGCTCACAAAGCGAATCAAACGTTCCACATGTGAGTAATTCGCGGGCTTTGCTTCGAACTCCTGTGGCAGGAACGTTGCGTCTTGGAATTTCAGAACGCGTTATTCGTAGAATCATTTTGTTTATTTAGATAAGAAAATAACTTTTGGCATAAATTGGGCAAAAAACGATATTTTTAGGGTGGTGAAAACAGGTATTTCTTACAGTCGAAAAATTGATCTTTTTTAAAGTAGACAAATCGGTAGGTTTCCAGTAGCAAAATTGGTATTTTTCGAGTAGAAAATTGGTAGTGGTATTTTTAGAGTAAAAATTAATATTTATAGAAATATTTATAAATAAACATATTAGTAGAAAAATTGGCATTTTTAGGGTAGGAAAATTGGTATTCTTCAGGGTAGGAAAATGTTTTTTTGTAGAAAAATTGATATTTTTCAAAGTGGAAAAATTGGTCGTTTTTTAGTAGAAAAATCGGTATTTTTCGAGTAAAAAATCGGTATTTTCAGCGTAGAAAAATCGGTATTTTTTCGAGTAGAAGAATCGGTATTTTTCGAGTCGAAGAATCGGTATTTTTTGCGTAGAAAAATCGGTATTTTTCGAGTACAAAAATCGGTATTTTTCGAGTAGAAAAATCAGTATTTTCCGCGTAGCAAAATCAGCATTTTTCGAGTAGAAAAATCGGAATTTTTCGAGTAGAAAAATCGGAATTTTTCGAGTAGAACAATTGGTATTATTCAGGTAGAAGAATCGAGGTTTTTAGGGTAGAGAAAAATCGGTATTTTACGGTCGAAAGAATCTGTATTTTTAGAGTGGAAAAATCGGCATCGCTAGGGTGGGAAAATCCGATTTTTGAGGATGGAAAAAATTGTAACATTTGAGGATGGGGAACAAACTCCATTTATTTTTAGGATGGGAAAAGATCCTATTATATATAGATAATGAAAAATCGTATTATTTTCGGACGAAGAACAGACCTATTTTTTATGGTAAGAAAAACTTCAATTTTTCGGAGTGAATAATAATTCTGCCTCCTCAGGGTAGACATTTTTTAAATCTACGTTGCGAAATCGAGTCACATTATCTTAAGGTGAGGTGAAAAGCGATTTTGTTCAACCTTCTTTCAACGAATTTTAATTATTAGCGATCGTGGAATTTTTTTTCGACATACTTATGTTATATTAATAGTTTCGTCAGTAGCCACCATTTTTTTTAAATATAGCTTTCTGGTTTAGCTGTATCCCTAAATATGTTGCGATCTATTGTACTTCGTCACTGATACATTTTTGGGTGGAAAAAATAATCCTTTTTTTCGAGAGTGAGAAAAAAACCTAATTTTTTTACCGCTTCTACGAGTTTGTTTAAACTGCTGGGAATGATCGAAAAATTCTTTTCAAAATATTTATGGAACACTAATAAATTTGTAAATTTATCTGTATACACGTTTTTTTATTGGAGTTTTCGATTCACGTACGTATCTAAATACACAGCCACTTTTTTCTCGCCTCGTAACCGATTAACGGTCATAAAAATATATTTGTTTTTTTTTCCTTTTTAGCTTCACGCTCACCCAAATTTTCTCCAGATCTCACGTGTGGGAGGAACGTGCGCGGCGAAATTCAAGATGGTACGAGCTGTGAATCCCGCGTGATGAAGGGCCAAGGCAAAGGGCCGTCACACGAGCACACAAACGCACTGGTAATTTATTTTCTTTTTTTGAAAACTTTTGTTTTCGACGTTTTCTATTGGTGCAAAAAAATTGCGAGCCAACATAAAATCTAGGGAAAAAAAACATAAGCAGCACGTATCTCGTCCGTGGAACAATTAGTGGCAATTCTCTCGCACGTTCATGCGTGCGTGTGTATGCACGTGTGCATCATCGACGATATCGCGGAGGCGATTAAATCGAGACTGTTCGAGATCGTGATCGGCGAGCATTCGAATACACAGGGTGACTTTATTATTTAAGGACCTCGTGCGGAGATTTCTCGATTGAAAAAAATATGGTATTTAAAGGTTTTTGGCGTCCTCGTCGAAAAAAATTGAGCATATTTTTCAGACGAGTACTTTTCGCCGGGAAAATTTGAGCATTTTGGGAAATAAATTGAAATTCTACTGTCAGTTAAGGGGCCAGTCCACTTTGAAAATTTCAAAAAATCCAAAGCAAGCAAGACTTGAAGAAATCGACGATGATGAGCAATCAGAAGGGATTCTGTACGGTGCAGGAATTGCCGATTGAGTTTAGGTAAGAGTTTTTCATAGTATAAACTTCAAACGTGTTTTTCTCGAAACAACGTTTGCAAAATGTAGCTCCATCGTATCTCTAAAACTAATAAACCGATTTTTTTCGAAAAACTGCGAAAAAACGCGTTTTTTTAAACTTTTTTTTTCGTTTTTTATCTGCCATTTTTTTATTTTTCGATAAAACTTTATATCCGAGGGTCATTTTGTAGCCGGTGTCATACTGAATCTAATGGACTTTGATTTTTTTATTTCAGACAAACCGTTGCCGAGTTGTGATGGAGCTACCTAGGCCACCTATTTTCGCGGCGTTATGTTAAGGCGTTACCCCCACTTGTAGCGCAAAAAAGGCCTTTTTCATGAATTTTTTTAAAGAAAACTACAAAACTTTTTTAATCGATCAATATACCATCTTAAAGAACACATCTTGAAGAACTTTCAGTAATTTTTTTATTGAAAAATATTACACTGTTTAGTGGCAAATGGCCGTCAATAAAATAATGTTTTTATATACACGGTTTGCGGTGGCCAACATTGCGGCGAAGTGGATCATCTGAAAAAAAAAATGCGGATGGATTTAGTCAAATATAAGTATAAACTAGCCTTTAATCGAAGGATTTTAAAAAATATTTATTTTTCACAAAATGGTGGACAGTCAAAGTTAATGGTTCGATTTTAACGAAAAAAAAACGGCCGTTTTTTGGCTATAAAACGGCCATTTTTGTCGAAAAAAAATCGAACAATTAAAGACTACATTTTTATGTATTAAATAAGCCTGCAAAATTTCAAGAAGATCGGTTCATTAGTGTTCGAGTAATCTTGGTCACCGACTTCAGAAATGCCATTTTGAGAAAAACGCGTTTAAAGTTTCAATTTCAGTTTACACGAAGAAAATATTTTTTTTTGTAAACTTACATAGAGTCATCTATTCCGGGCATCAAAAAAAAAACTGCACTTCAAATTGCACTTCAAAAAAATGCAATAAAAAAAAATCGATTTTTTCAAAGTCGCAAGTGGGGGTAACCCCTTAAAAAGGAGCCTGTGACTGAACTGTGGATATGTATTTATTAAGCACTCCGAGAAAATTACTTGAAAAATTGTAAATGAAGAACCAAATGAGAGAGGAAACTAAGCAGTGGCGGACTAAGCCCGTCGGAGGCCCGGGGCGGCATATAATAAATGAGGCCCCCGGTCTGCTAAAAAATGGATGTATTATTGATGATATGTAATTTTACTATACGACCTACTTATGATGTGGGTAAAAAAGTTAGAACACGGATCAGCATTTAACACAACACCTAGCAGGTAGAGTGCAAATAAATAATGACGACTATAATAAGAAAGTAACTTTTACTGTACTTATATTTTTAAAAACAAAGCTTTTGCTTTGTAATTATTTTACATGTTTTCGTGCTTTCATTTAACTGAACTTCTCAATAACGTCGTTGAAATCTATTTCCCTTGAAACTTTCCTTTCAATTGATAGAATGGACAGATTTACTAGGCGTTCTTGGTTCATCATAGCTCGACGATTTTTTTAAAATAAATTTCAGTTTAGAAAAACTTCTCTCGCATGATGCGACTGAGACACAAATGATCAATAAGTATTGAATTATAAGTGATAAACAGGGCAAAGATTTACTGAAGTCCCATCTAATAATAATAAAGGTCGTCGCTCACTTATCAACCCGGCACCCGATCAGCACCGCCTCGCCTCGAGCGGTTGTCATTTCTTAGATGGGCTTTCCATACATATGCGCTCACTTGTCAACTCCGTAGCATCACCGGATCGGCTCGCTCGCAAGAGTTGACAAGTGAGCGCATATGTATGGAAAGGCCATCTAAGAAATGACAACCGCCCGAGGCGAGGCGGTGCTGATCGGGTGCCGGGTTGATAAGTGAGCGACGACCTTTAAGGTTTGATGCAGGTTTGGAAACGACCACGATATGTTAGGCGCGCTAAGTCGATCTACTTTTCTTTACATTTTTCGCCACTACGTGGCATTGCTGTTGACGGGTACATATGTGACATGGATAGAATATCTTCTGTCTGTCTCTCCCACTCTCCAGATCGAGGCGCATGCGCCGTCGACCTTGCCCCCGAATATTTTATGAGGATAGGAATAAAAAACCAAATGAACAAATAATACGCTTACTGAAGACTAAACTGATTGATAGACCCATTCTCTGAAAAGTCGCAGCTACGAAAACTCGTTTGCTAGTCACGTATTTCTAGGTTTAATTCTGAATATTTTCTCTAAACATTCGGTGACCGGTTGTTTTTATTGTCGCTACGAAATCTTTATAATATTTTACACGTGTGAGCAGTTTATATCTGGCATCTACAGTTATTTAGTGTTTAAATTATTACATATAAATGTGGCCAGCGCGTTATCTCCATAAAGCGCCGTATAAATGAGACCTTTTTTAGAGTTGTCATTTTTCGTTAAAAGTTCGGTCAATTGGCTTGCAATTTTACCCGTATACGGGGATGTATTTTTACTTGATTATAGACGAAAATCAATTAATTGTTAAATATTCGAGTTCGTGAAAGAAATGCCTTAAGAGCATGAGATGACACACGGACCGCGCTTATCGTTCACATGACAACACGGAAATTATAAGTAGGGTGAGATCACAGAAGACCGTGGGTGGGGAATATCCTCCGATAGGAGCGACACATGTGGCGGCGAGCGGAATAAAAAGTGGATCTTGTAACGGTGCCTCACGGCATCATTGAAATGTGGCTTCGTTTCCAGACCTGTATGTAAGACCGTGGGTCAGGAAAGTCCCGCAGCGGCTAACAGTGTTGACAACTTAGTGGATTTTTCACGTAAACTGGTGGTTTAGACATCCCTTTTAGTGGATAAAATTTGTTTTTAGTGGCTGGTGGTTTTTGTTAGTGGTGAGTAAGGTATTCAACCACTAACGTGTAAACAAATTTATGATACATTATATTTTGCTATGACAAGGCCCTTTGACACAAAGTGTGTCAACTTTTATGGTGTAGGCAACACTACGATCTTGTAAATACCTACCAGCGCCATGGGGATTCCCTGAATAATGTTTTGGCTGTATATAGATTTGAATGAATATATACCACAGGGTATAGTAATTGAATCGAGTTCAATTTGCTTGAAAAAGTATGTTTTGAAATACTTCATAATTTTGTTATGTAAGTGCATCGGATGTAGTTGCTTGTTTACTAGACCGTAAGCGGTAACACCAAGCGGTATTAGAGGTTTTCTGGTGGATCGTAGAACCGCTTATGGTGGGTATAACAAAACAAGTTGGCAACAGCGGCGGCTACTATATTTATTTTGGCTTCTAACAAGTTAGAAGTTATAATGTAATTTTACGACAGTAAGGTTCAGATTGGTTGAATTCCCCTGCTGTTATTCTTTTGAAGGTATGGATGTAATTTCTTTAGTACGTATGTATGTCATTTTTATTACGAAATTTCTCAATTGTTCGGATCTAGTATTTATGTTCAGCGCTAAAGCCACCATAAAGTGAGCGGTGCCCACCCCATGGGGCGCACCATTTTCATGGCGCTGGCTATAAGTAGGTAGACCTTTATGCTATGTTGACAATTTCTATCATGACCTGGGGGGCTATTACGGTTCTCCGTTCGGGTGAAAATGACAAAAGTGAGCAGCTCAGCCTATTACGGTTCTCTTCACCTAGTGAAAATGCGAGATTATTCACGTAATCTTACTCGACAGGAAATGTCATGTCGAAAATCGAAATGCGCATGCGTGAGCGTTTTCCTAACCCAGCGACGACACGTCCAAAGCTAACACATAACACAAGTTACTATGAAATGGCTGATTCAGAGATGGTAGCATCTCGACACCGAATAATTAATAAAATTCAGCGACTTAAATTTGATATCGTAGTGAGTTAAGTAATGTCATCCGATAATGATGTATAATTTTCTGATGATTGTGGTTTTGCGAGATCGGAAAAATCGAATGCTTCGTATACGACGATCACTGTGCGATGCCTTGGATTCCTTCACTATAACGGAACAAGAATATATTGCACAATAGTTCGAATTATTGACATAAAACAATAATTCTATCACTGTTTATAAGAACCGTTTTATGTTCTAATATGATACAAAAATTACCAGTATTTTTTATTTGAATGGCTGTGTCGCAATCTGCCTCGTGCTAAATCTTCGTCTTTTTTTCATGAAATCTAATAACATTTGTCTTTGTTTTTCGGTAACATTCATGTTGCAAACTCAGATTCTATTTAAACTTGTTGCTTATTCGAGTGAAGAGGTTGTTTTTGTCAATGCGCACGTCTTTCGTTTTGGGCTGGGTTTGATAGGCGTGCTAGTATACCCCTTCTACGGTGTTGTGAAAATGTGAGATCACTAGCCGGAAGTTCCTAGTGATCTGACATTTTCACCCGACCGATCCGTAATAGCGTGACTAAACTCACGTGAGATGAAAATGCGAGAAGTGGGAAGTCTCACCCGAGAACCGTAATAGGCCCCCTGATAACAGGTGAATTAGTACCTACCTACCTATGTTTATATTTTGCATATGTAGGGGGCCTCCAACTCGAAACTGCCCCTTACTGAATATATTTCGGCCTTAGTTGGAATTTGACTAAAAAAATGTCTTCTCGAGATTTGGAGGCCCCCCAGGACCAGAGGCCCGGGGCGGACCGCCCCCTCCGCCCCCCCCCCCTTATTCCGCCACTGAAACTAAGAAACTAAACGAAGGTAGAGTATAAGTTGAAATTTTTTTTTAATATTGTAAGGAGAAACATATATATGTGAAAGGAGATTTTTTCTGTAAACCACCTAAAGGGATATACCTGGAGCCATATAATTGCTATAATTCATTTTATAGAGCTATAAAGTATCTTCCTAAAATGAGAATTAAATGTATTATATTATTCCAATATAATTTCGCTATTATCCAGTGATCCAAATTTTTCCTAACATACAAAGTGATCGACCACATTTCACCGATACCGGATATATGGAAAAACGTAAGTTCGAAGACATCCGTCTTCGAGGCGCGTCGTCAAAACAGCCAGATGCCCCAATAGTCACCATTGTATACATATATATAACGGGTTCAAAATATCCTACATAAATGACGGAAAAAAAAGATTTTGATTTTAAAAAATCGCTAAATTCAGCACAAATTAAAAATAAATCGTTTCAGGCCTGTCGAAGCCGAATTGGAAATCACAAAATCATTAATAGCATTATTGGACATCAAAATTATGAGATTCTTCTAACGATAGGAAAAATATGATTAATTCGAAAAAAAATAGAAGGAAAAATGGGCCCACGATGAGACTAGTCTTAAAATTCATAGAATGGGTCACCCTATTTTAGAGAATTTAAAAAAAAATGAAAATAGGCCATCATCTTTAAAAAATATAGTTTTTACTTTGAAGCAAAAAAACGTTAACATTGATAATTGATAATTTTTTTCATATTTCTAACGAAAGTATGCTTGAAAATGAGAAAAAAATGATATAGTGACATTTGTCGATATCTCAATTAGTTCAGGAGTTATCAGCGTTTAAACGTTTCCAAAACTTCCGAAATCGATTTTTTTTAAATCATAACTCCTAAAACTAAAGAGATAAAAATCTAAAAATTGGTGTTGATATTCCGTTCATGGGGTACAATTTTGCAAAAAAAAAAATCAGGAAAACCTGAAATGGTGGGGTCACGGGCTAGGTCAAATGGCGTGGAATTTCTCACATAGGTGTACGTGTTTGTGTGTGTGTATGTTTCAACGTTTGAATAGATATCTGCGCACATATAAAATGGTATATATCCGTGCGGAATTCCCTTTCACTCAACACGTCGTCGTCGTCATCATCGTCGTCGTGTCGTAGCGCCGAATCCTTCGGCACACTCGATTATGTAGTACGCGAAATCTCTACTTTCAGGCATTAACAATAGCCATTATTGTGGTTGAGCATTTTCGCAGGTGGATTGTTGGCCGCTGCTCTAGAAACTGATCTACCGTGCGAAATCGATTAATCACGTGACCCTGCCAATCTAACTAACCGACCAACGTACATTATGTGTGATATGAATATACTCCCTATACATATATATATATATATATATATATATATATATATATATATATATATATATATATATATATATATATATATATATATATATATATATATATATGATATTCATATATATATAGGGTGTCCCATTTGTGTTGAGACGTCGAAACGTGTTGCCGTCAACAGCGAAGTTGTCGGCAATGTCCCAAGCCAGGTATCGAGTAGATTCCAACGAAGAATAAAATGGCAGAATAACTTGAATTTAATGAACGTTTTCACGGTCATTTCAAGGTCAACTAAACAAAAAAGGGGAATCAATATTTTTCACAGGCGCATCTTACATTACGTAAAAAAAGCAGATAACTTTTGGCGGAAACAAATTTGACATTTGGTTACTATCTTTTTGAAAAATTACCAAAGATATTGAAAATTACGGTCTTCCATTTCCAATGAACTTGATGAAGCAAAAAAGAGAGTCTCTTCGCGGATACCCAGACAAGCATTTTGAATAACTGCCCATTGTGTTTCTCATTAAATCGTGACAAAGGTAGCCCAGATGATTATGTACGACATTGCTTCGTGTTTGTTGAAAACAAAATGCTCAGGCGTTAGGCTACTCTGACTTGAAAATCAGGGTTTTCTAAAAAAAATAGTTTTGAAGAAACAAGCAAGATGACTGAAAAATCGTTTGGACATTTATTTGCATGTGCATAAACAAAGTTGTGTAGCGAATTTTATGATAAAAAAATTAATGATCGAATGAGTAATAAATAATCTCGTGAAGGACTTTCGAATGTGAGGGGCTCACTGTACTTGATTTTGGCCACCCGGTTGATCTGAAACAAAAGAAACGAGTTTTTTTTTTTCTTAAAATAGACAAGATTTGCTAAAACTTGACCGAGCTTTTTTTTGTATCGTATTTCAATAATCAAAAAAAATTCATTTTTTTTCGATTTTTTGAGAACCATCGACATCATTGTTAATAATGAAAAAAAAATTGAGAAAAAAAACATCTGTCAAGACTAAACTACTATTACACTGAATAAGTGTGTCAAATTTCAAGTCAATCTACTCATTAAATGACGAGAAATCGTGTACACCGTTTTGAAAAACATAGTTTCGGAAAATGGCGTTTAAGGGGGGAGATATCTTTAGGCGAAGAAAGAATTGCCGATATTTATGATTTTTTTAAAGGAAAGATTGCTTCACCTTTTTTGAGACTTTTGGCTCTTACATGGTTTCTTTTTATTAATGTTGAAAAATGTGAGAAGTGTGGCACAGTCTTCTCAGCGGGTTGCGGCGGATGTTGTCGGACGGCGTGACACGTAGCGTCTGTGGGATTGATCTGAAAAAAAGCTATTGAACATTTTTCTTTTACTTACACTCATACGCAGAATATGAACCAAGAAAAAGTGAGAAATGTTGAAAATCGATTAAACGGTACGCCTTGAAACAAAAAGATTGAATGTTCCCAAAAAAATTGCTACATTTTGCAATAGAGGAAATACTTTATTTGCAATTTTCAATAACCTTTAGGTTCATGTTTTGGACAATAATGTTAGAAAGATTTATATCAAGTTTCATCAGAATCGGTCGATTAGTTTTTTAGCTATACGTCACGCCAATTTTGAAAATGCAGTTTACAAGACCGTGCCATACCTCCGCCATTTTTAAAAATTAATAAATAAATAAAATACTACGTAACAGCCAAAAATAGTGATAAAACATACCTTAAGTCTCAAAAATTGTAAAAAAAATCATGATAATTTAAAAAAAAATCCTCGCCTAAATACTAGGAGTTCTGTCGTTGTAATCATGAGTTCTTCTTCAATGTGTGATTCCTGCACCATACGTTGGACCTCCCTCCACAATTTCAGTTGCCTCAAGCGACGAACGAGTCTCCGTCATTTTTACAGTATCCTAACCCCTTAAAAAATGTCCGAAAATAAATCCGAAGAAAAAAAATTCCGCCAAAAGTAACCTGTTTATTTTCCACGCAGGATACAATGCCGCTATGAGAAATATACGTACCCTTTTTTCTTTAGTCGACCTTGAAGTCACCTTGAAAACGTCCAGTAAACGACAAAGTAATCTTAGCCACTTGGTTCCTCGTTTGAATCTACCAGACACGTGTCTCGGGATTTTTCGATCGACTTCGACGTTGCCGATTTATTTCAATGTCTCAAGACAAATCGGACACCCTATATACATACATATGCATCCAGGTGGTATACTATAAAATAAAAATGCGCGTACATATACGCTATTGATTTGCGCAATCGATCTCACGAGATCCGGTGTTTTGCAGCTAGATCGTATAAACTTCAAACAAAGCAGGTCAATCGGATCTCGTAATGTACAATTGAGTTTGCCGCGCGCGAGCGCGTGTCTTTACAATCGGATTTATAGTTTCGTCATAAATTTGCCGTTTTATATCGAGGCAATCCGAGACTCGAGAGACCGATTATAGTATACGAACAAGCATGATATTTTTCTCATTCTCTCGTATCTTGTTATTCATTGTTATTATTAATGTTATTGTATCATCGTATTCTCTCGTGTCTCGTTTGTGTTAATTATTATTATAGTATGATTGGTAAATATTTACAAGTGGGGCTCCAGCTGGAAAAGGGGTTTAGAAATTTTGCACCGAGTCGATGTATTTCAGGGCACTTTGTTTGTAATATTTAAGTCGGGAGAAGATAATTTCAATCCTTGGTTCAATCCCCAAACGCTTTTTTTACCTTTTTAAAGGTATGGAGGAAGCACAAGCAACCTAAACAACCCAAACAACCCAAACGAACCCAAACAGACGTATTTCATAAATCGAATATTTTCCGGAAATATTTTTTTTTCTTAAGGCGTTACCCCCACTTGTAGCGCAAAAAAGGCCTTTTTCATGAATTTTTTTAAAGAAAACTACAAAACTTTTTTAATCGATCAATATACCATCTTAAAGAACACATCTTGAAGAACTTTCAGTAATTTTTTTATTGAAAAATATTACATTGTTTAGTGGCAAATGGCTGTCAATGAAATAATGTTTTTATATACACGGTTTGCGGTGACCAACATTGCGGCGACGTGGATCATCTGAAAAAAAAATGCGGATGGATTTAGTCAAATATAAGTATAAACTAGTCTTTAATCGAAGGATTTTAAAAAATATTCATTTTTCACAAAATGGCGGACAGTCAAAGTTAATGGTTCGATTTTAACGAAAAAAAGGCCGTTTTTTGGCTATAGAACGGCCATTTTGTTTTCGAAAAAAAAAATCGAACGATTAAAGACTACATTTTTATGTATTAAATAAGCCTGCAAAATTTCAAGAAGATCGGTTCATTAGTGTTCGACTAATCTTGGTCACCGACTTCAGAAATGCCATTTTGAGAAAAACGCGTTTAAAGTTTCAATTTCAGTTTACACGAAGAAAATATTTTTTTTGTAAACTTATATAGAGTCATCTACTACGACTTGAAATTTTCAGGACATATTCTCAGATACTTATACTTCAAAAAAATGCAATGAAAAAATCGATTTTTTCAAAATCACAAGTGGGGGTAACCCCTTAATGAAATACCCTTCCCCCATCATAAAAAAACATATTTTCATACTGCAGAATAACCCCAAACCCGTGAAAAAAAATTGGAGCCGATTGGGGCTGGAGCCCCACTTGTGAATATTTACCATATAGTTTATTATTAATAAATAATAATTAATACTATTATAATTGTATAATTTGTTATGTTGTAATATGAATATTAATACTATTATGATTGTATAATTCATTGTGTCGTAATATGAATTATTATTATTTTATAGTTCAATATTGATTATTAATATTTATTGTCGATCATTATTGCTCATTATGAAATATTAATATGTATTGTTTATTGTTATTTTTCCTTTTCAATCATTTTTCATTATAGATTACAATTAAATAATAATAATAATAATAATTGTTGTTGTTGTTGATTTTTTCGGTATCCCGGATTCGTTCCATTCTCCCGAACAATTTGAAACACTTTTTTTCTCTCTCACCTCGTCAGAAAATTAAATTGGACGATTTTGAAAATAAATGTATTTTCTCCGCCGGCGGCGAAATTTCCGTTCATTTTTTTGTACGATAAAACTTTCCGCACTATCGGAAAATTGTAGGAAAAAAATGAAAAATGGAGAAAAAAGAGTTTTGAAAAATCGATGAGGCGAGAAATAACGGAAAGTACCGATGTTCGCTCGTCAAAAATTCCGAGTATCCCGAACGCGCTCGCGCGCACAGTCGGACCTCGTAAAATTGCCGGGATATATAGAGGTCCACCGAGTGGACCACCTGTGCGATAGTCGCATAAATGCCGACGCGCGTACCTTCTCGAACCCGAGACAAATGGCCGTCGACGTTTTGTCCTACGTGTGTGTCCAATAATGGCACACTCTTCGCATCTACCAGGAATGCGAAAACCTTTCGGATTACATATATATTTAATTGATATGAATGATATATTCCATCGTATCTATATCTATGAGAGAATTTTTAAATTTTAATATATATATATATATACATACAATAGTTAAATAAATACAGATAATCTTGTCGCTACTTAGTCATTATAAAGATACAAATATGATTATAATAATAAGCGCAAGAATATTCATAGTAGGATTGTCTTATACATGCTATCATTATTATTAATCTTACTATTGCGATTGTATGGAAAACGTTTTTTTAAATGAATTTCTAAAATAAACTTTTTTTTCTCAGAATTAATGAACGATTTCGTGGCATGATTTTTCATATTAATTTTATTATTTCATATATATATTGGGATGTTGCAGAAATTCTCACTGTTTGTTGGTGAAAATTAATGCTTTATTAAGAAAACTATATAAAAATATATGTAGATAATATATATATATATTATCTACATATATTTTTATATATTTTTGTTATGTATATTGTATATTGTATTAAATTTTATATTTATGTATTTTTTATATTTATTTGTATATTTATGTATTATTTTATATTTATGTAAATTGTATTAAATTTATGTATATTGTATTACATATATTTTTATATATTTTTCTTAATAAAGCATTAATTTTCACCAACAAACAGTGAGAATTTCTGCAACATCCCAATATATATATGAAATAATAAAATTAATATGAAAAATCATGCCACGAAATGTTTATTTTAAAGATAAAAACATAATAACACACACTCGCGCATACAAACATATATATACATGTATATACAGGGTGTCCCCGAACTGATGGTGGTCCCTGAAATGGGGGGTTGGGGGTGAAATTCTGAGTCGATTGATATAAGAATGTATGGTTCTCAGATCAACACCTGAATTATCATTAATTTTTAAAGGCGGGCCAATCGTGTGGCCCGATGACTCAGCGTACATCGGTGAGCGATAGGCGCGTGTAGTGGTGCCGGTAGATGCGGTGCTCCCGCCAGCCGCCACTACACGCGCGTATCGCTCACCCAACCCCCCATTTCAGGGACTACCATCAGATCTGGGACACCCTGTATACAAGAGTTACATCAATATAAAGGATCGTGCCACTATGTTACTATTATAATAATGTAAGGACCATAATGTTAATGACATAATTGTCTTATACACAATACAATAATAATTATTATTGCAGTTGTGTTAAAAAAGCGTTTTTCAAATGAATTTCTAATACCAACTATTATTTGTTCTTATAATTGATAGACAATATATATATATATATATGCGTGTGTGTATGTGTGTGTGTGGGTGTGAGGAAGGTCGATGCAAAGCCTTAAGGGAGTGATAGGTCACCTCGTTAGTAACATATCTAACCTAAGTTACCTTAGTGCAAAGTCCAAAGGATATAGAGTTATCACGGTAAGTATGATTTTTGTAAAACTTCCCAAAATTAGGTACTAACTCGTTTACCTCCTATGTTAATGCTATTTTTTTTAATGGCATTAACCATAGCATTAAAAATAGCATTAACTTAAGAGGTATTTTTATCTGTTGACGAGTTTTTTAATTATTCATCCCGTCCCATTTAATTAGTAGTGTGGATACAGATGATTGCATTGGTGTTTGTCGATTGAATACACATTAAGCTGGACCCAAATAAGTTTTTAGTTGCCAATTATCGCCTGTTTGAACTTTATGAACGAGTTAGTACCTAATTTTGGGAAATTTTCCAAAAATCGTGCTTACCATGATAACTCGAAGTCCTTAGACTTTGGACGAAGGTAACCTGGGTTAGATATGTTCCCAATGAGGTGACCTATTACCCGCTCAAGGCTTTGCATCTGTATATAACATAGCGATATTAGTAGCAAAACAATCAAAAGTAATCACAATATACCTTACTATTATATTGCAATCGTGAAAATACATATTTAATTATACTAATTCATAATCGGCTTAATAATGTTAATAAAATGTTCAGTTTGAATTATTATCTATGCGACTTTAGTGCAAAAGTTTTTTTTCGGATAAATTTCCTATATCAATCGTCATCTTTTGCCCACTCAATCAACGATATCCTCGTTTCGAGGGAGCGCTCACTTCCGAAGTCCGCGAATAGGCCGTTTAAGGTGTATCAAACACACAACGAGTATATGTAACGCGCGCACCCATCAAGGCGAAAAAATTCGAGTCTGGAAAGAAGAAAAACGAAAAAAGAAACTAAAATTCGTGGTGCGCTCTCTCTCTCTCTCTCTCTCTCTCTCTCCTCGCTTACGTTCTGCACGAGGGAGGATCTGTGGGAGCGAGGACCACCTGCAGGGATCAGGCACAAGCCGCCGACGAGAACAAGAGATCCACGGGAGTATCATCGTCCTATCTGTGTAGCTAAACGTCCTCTCTCTCTCTCTCTCTCTCTCTCTCTCTCTCTCTCTCTCTCTCTCTCTCTCTCTCTCTCTCTCTCTCTCTCTCTCACTCTCTCTCTCTCTCTGCCATGACCTGCAGGCAAATCCTACGATCCAAGAATTTTTCGTCCATCCTGGTCCTCCCCCCCATCCGCACCGCACCACCCCCCTCGCAGCGTTCTCTCGCGTTCTTAGACACAGGAGTATAATCTTTATCTCCGCGGGACCACCGTCTCTTCTTTCTCTTTATCGCGAATCCACGTGAGAACGCTCTGAGTTAGTCCCTCGAATGGCACAGATTACCGGCCAATAACGAGAAATGCACTCGCGTACCGAAAAAAAAGATAAACAAACGCACTTTTCAACCCTCTCGTGCAACCCATGTAGGGTGATCGGTAGTGGTATATATATATATATATATATATATAAGGAGTACAACTTTGCAGTGACCGTTTTTTTTTTAAGTTTAAGGCTTTATTATAAAAAAGTGGCTACACATTTTTTAATCAAAGTACTGCCCGTCGCTAGCTACGACCTCGGCCCATCTTTCAGGTAGCATTCGAATCCCGCGTCGATAAAAGTCTTGGTCCTTGGAGGCAATCCAGGAATCGACCCAATTTTTGACTTTTTCGTAAGTACCGAAGTGCTGGTCAGCCAAATCGTGTGCCATTGACCGGAACAAGTGATAGTCGGAAGGGGCAATGTCTGGAGAGTACGGCGGGTGGGATAAAACCTCCCATTTCAGCGTTTCCAAGTACTTTTTCACGACATTTGTAACATGGGGTCGGGCATTGTCATGCTGCAGTATCACCTTGTCATGTCTTTCGTTGAATTGTGGCCGTTTCTCTTTGAGTGCCTTACTCAAGCACATCAACTGACGTCGGTAGAGTTCCCCTGTGATGGTTTCGGATGGTTTGAGCAGCTCATAGTACACAACGCCCAGCTGGTCCCACCAGATACACAGCATCACTTTGGATCCGTGAATATTCGGTTTGGGCGTCGATGACGGAATATGACCAGGCAGTCCCCATGATTTTCGGCGTATAGAATCCTCCCCGTAAGTATCTACAAGCAAACGGTGGGCCTCAGCCGCAGATTTCTTGATGTTGAAGAAGTAAATCATAACCTCCCGCAAATGCTGAGAATTCGGTTCGTAGGTTGCCATGTTTGAGTGCCTATAACTTTATAATGCATACACGTATCCGTTAGCTTTTTTAAATTGTTTACATTGGCAGAGCCTCTAGTTTAAAATGCAACTTTTTTTATTGAGCTAGGGCCACTACTTCGGCCGCAGTGGCTCTCTAAGTAAAACGGTCACTGCAAAGTTGTACTCCTAATATATATATAATTCCTCTCTCTCCACCCTCTCTACCCCCACAACCCGTTGAAATGTGTGTTGCAATAAAGAAAGACCATTAGTTCATTAGTTCAAGTTTAATTTGAACAAATAAATATATTTAAAATGAGTAATTCCAATAATGGAATGCAATAGGAAAAATTTGATTTCACGAAAAATCTGGCTAATTCAAATAAAAAATAAATAAATAGACGCGGTTAGTTAATGTTAATAGAATTTTTCTGTCAGTGGAGGATGGTTCATAAAAATCGGCAGAGTATCGCGTATGAGCTCGTTCGAGAATCGGCCAACATTGAGTGCATGGATTTGGTAGTATATTTGTTAAGAGAAATGTCCAATGGACTCGTAAAAAGTATTTATCTCGTCTCTCAATGACTTCGACGCGAAACAATGAATCGTCAATATACGAATTGCGGTTCGATCATGCGTTACTCGGCTGAACATTGGCCTCGTATCGGCGAACGAACGTTGGTGAGTCTATACTTCGCCAAACATCAACCTCGTATCGATACGCCAATGATTAGAGAGCCTATATTTGGCCGAACATTGGCCTCGTATTGGTAAACGAATGATTGGCCAGTCTTTACTTCGCCAAACATCGGCCTCGTATCGACAAGCCAATGATTAACGAGTCTGTGTTTGACCGAACATTGGCCTTGTATTGGCAAACCAATGTTGGCTAGTCAATACTGAGCCGAGCATCGGCGTACAATTGGGCAATCGATTATCGCCCCGCCAACATTGGTCCAAGTATTGGCCGTTACGGTTCGATTGGCGAAACCTACATGGAAACCCGCACCTTCCCCTCTGCCCCTCTCCCCGTCGTCTGTCATCCTACTCTTACAAACCGTTGGTATACTTTAACAGTATATTTAAGGGGTTAGGCCACTCTAGAGGCCGAAAAATGGGCTTTATGGGGATTTTTTTTTCAGAACAACTACAAAATAAATCGAGTTTACAAAAAGGGTGTTTATCATACATGTCAGTGACTATACACAATAATTTTTTTGAAGCGATTTGAGGCGACGAAATTTTTCACTTTCCAAAAATTTGCCTAAAAAATCGTCACATAATTGTTAATAACAAATGAACTATGGAATATAACAAAAATCCTACGTACTTCCATAGACAATGTATTTTTCAAGATGTATTCAACATTTCAAGTGGATCGGTTGAAAATTGTCTGAGTCATGTTTCCGGCCAACCTAAAAAATGCACTTTGAGATAAACGCTGCACAGCCGCCATTTTGAAATTAATCGCTTCAAACAAATTATTGTTGACAGTCACTGATATGTATGATAAACACCCTTGGTTGTAATCTCGATTTATTTTGAAGTTTTTCTGAGAAAAAAAACCCAAAAAGCCTATTTTTTCGGCCTCTAGAGTGGCCTAAGGCCTTAAGTATACAGAACAATTTTTTAAATTAATTTATCATCAAAGTGGCGGAGCTGTGGCAGAGTGTCACAGCAAGGTTGCCGCGGGAGTTGCGAATCCGCGTGCAGTCAACTCAAAATTCGAAAATTTGTTCAGCTAAAACATGTACAGTTTCTCTTTGACAGTAATTGTAATGAAGAAAATGCAAATTCAAGAGAATGACACGCAATTACAAAAAAATCAACATTTCACGCAAAATTTTTGTAAAATTTGGATTAAAAACGTAGTTTCTTCTTCTAATTTTTCAAAAAGCATTCTCGTCAAGTAGAAGCACAGCGTTGACGGGCTGTAACGTTTGAAGTTTTTCGAATTTCGCTTCGTAACTTTGGTAAAATATTTTACATATATAGAACTATCGTTTGAAGGAAAAAAAAGAAATCGATTTTTTTATCAATGTAAATGTATATCCGGCCTTAAGGGGGGTTACCCCCACTTGCGATTTTGAAAAAATCGATTTTTTTTATTGCATTTTTTGACCCGGGCCCATATTTCTGTATGGGCCCGGAATAGATGACTCTATGTAAGTTTACAAAAAAAAAATATTTTCTTCGTGTAAACTGAAATTGAAACTTTAAACGCGTTTTTCTCAAAATGGCATTTCTGAAGTCGGTGACCAAGATTACTCGAACACTAATAAACCGATCTTCTTGAAATTTTACAGGCTTATTTAATACATAAAAATGCAATCTTTAATCGTTCGATTTTTTTTTTTCGAAAAAAAATGGCCGTTTTATAGCCAAAAAACGGCCGTTTTTTTCGTTAAAATCAAACCATTAACTTTGACTGTCCGCCATTTTGTGAAAAATGAATATTTTTTAAAATCCTTCGATTAAAGACTAGTTTATACTTATAGTTGACTAAATCCATCCGCATTTTTTTTTTCAGATGATCCACTTCGCCGCAATGTTGGTCACCGCAAACCGTGTATATAAAAACATTATTTCATTGACGGCCATTTGCCACTAAACAATGTAATATTTTTCAATAAAAAAATTACTGAAAGTTCTTCAAGATGTGTTCTTTAAGATGGTATATTGATCGATTAAAAAAGTTTTGTAGTTTTCTTTTAAAAAATTCATGAAAAAGGCCTTTTTTGCGCTACAAGTGAGGGTAACGCCTTAAGATGGCCAACATGTTTTTTCAAAATGGCATCATATATTTGTTTTCACCATAACATTTATCAGGCCAAAACTAACAACTTTTGTAAGGCATTTTTTTATCACGTTCATAATTTTTAGGTTAGTATACCATTTTTACTGGTTAGCGCTTTCCAGAATGTACCACGAGGAGGTGAAGTCTTTAACATCCCTAGTATAAATATGTAACCTATAGTATATGGTATTCTAATAGTATAGTAATAACTATAGTATAACCTATAGTATATAACCAATATATATAATAATCTAATAACATATAGTATATGGTATTTTAACGTAAAAATTATAAACGTGATCAAAAAACTTTTTGTACAAAAGTTGTTAGTTTGTGCCTGATAAATATTTTGGTGAAAAGAAAAATTCATGATCCCATTGAATAAAAACATGTCGGCCATCGCTATTTTGAACTTTGGGCCGAAAAAGATTTTTTTTATTTCCCCCTTTGAACCCTAAAAGTTTTCCTATACTCAATACTTGATCGGAGCAGTATTTCTCGAAATAAATCAGGTGTAAGGTTAAAATGGGACACCCGGTATATACAGGGTGTCCTGTTATAAATGGATAATCCTGTAACTAAATGTAGGTCAGATCATGCCCTGCCATATGGTGGACTTTCAGTTTAGTAAAAGACCCATGGTTTTCGGGATAAAAATCATCTGCTTTTGGTTTTTCGCATGTCATTCCTACAAATGATAACTTTTTTACCCGGTTTTTCTTTAAGCGGCTATACCAGTGTGACACTTTCAAAAAATCGATTTTTTTGCCTTTTTCGACAGTTTATACTTTCAAGAATATCCTGTAAAAATTTCAAAGCCGTATCTCTATCATTTTATCCTGCAAACATCGATAGTCAAATCTTTGAACGCATTTTCCTCGAAATGAGATTTTTCAAATTTGCTGACATTGTAACTCAAAGAGCAATTATCCGATTGACTTGAAATTTGAACTGAGTACTCTCGAATATATTTACTCTACAATGACGTAGGATATTTTTGATTGGATGAAAATTGACGATTTGGCATTGAAAAAAAAGACCATTTTATAGGCAAGAAAGCAGACTTTTTTTCATAATTACGCCATTTGGTTAGATTTTGATATTTTTCGAAAATCCTACGCCATTATACAGGAAATACCTTCCAGTTTAACGACATTTTTTGCTTTTTCGGTTTCAGCTACTCAATCGGCCGGAATCATGTCAGCAGTGGAGGAACTTTTTTTGCGCCTCCGAAGGCAGCGCATTAGTCGCTTGGATATTAATACTTTTCAATGAAAAAATTATATAATATAGGTCAAATATAGCCAAATATATTCTTAATTTTCCGAGACATTTAATCGAGTACTTTTCTTCCAAAAAATTCTCGAAAATCACACAAATTTTCAGCGTTCACACAGGTATAGCCTAGGGTGATTCGTTTGACCCATCGTGCCCGAAATCCTTTAGTTGGTACCCAAAAACGAACTTTCGTGAAAGGGGGGTGTTGTCAAAAAATATTTAGAGGTCGCGAATCAAAATTGAAGGTTTCCCATTTGATTAACATTGAAAAAAATATTTTTCTCATTATTAGTGTTACCATTCCGCGAATTTTGATATCGCGATATTTTCCAAGTGGGTTCTCATCGGAAATATGATACTCCACAATAAAGTTCATTGAGCCATGGCCGTAAATTCAACCGTTTCAGCGGTATCATTATTTCAAGTGAATATTGTGCGAAAATATCTATTCAAACGGCTGTAACGCCTAAGCTATTAGATATATCGAAAAAAATTCAGTTGAGAACTTTGTAGAGAAAGTAATTTTCTACAAAAAAGTCTTACAAGCCGAGCCCGTAAATTCAACTCTTTCTCAGCTATAGGTGGATGAAGTAAAATAAATAGATTTTTTTGTTAAAAAAAATCTATTTATAAATAGATAATATAGTAATAGAAATATAGTACATAGAAATATAGTAAATATAGATAATAGAAATATAGTAAAATAAATAGATTTTTTTAAACAAAAAAACAATCTATTTATTTTACTTCATCCACCTATAGCTGAGAAAGAGTTGAATTTACGGGCTCGGCTTATAAGACTTTTATGTAGCAAATTACTTTCTCTACATAGTCCTCATTTGAATTTTTTTCGATATATCTAATAGCTTAGGCGTTATAGCCGTTTGAATAGATATTTTCATACAATATTCACTTGAAATAATGATACCGCTGAAACGGTTGAATTTACGGACATGGCTCAATGCACTTTATTGTAAAGTATCATATTTTCTATGAGAACCCTCTTGAAAAATATCGCGATATCAAAATTCGCGGAATGGTAACACTTATAATGAGAAAAAACATTTTTTTCAATGTTAATTAAATGGAAAACCTTCAATTTTGATTCGCGACCTCTAAATATTGTTTGACAATACCCCCCTTTCACGAAAGTTCGTTTTTGCGTACCAACTAAAGGTTTTTGGGCACGATAGGTCAAAAAAAAGTTACCCTGAAACGAATCACCCTAGTATAGCCCCTAAAATACTCTTGGTTAGTTGTTTTATCTAGAAAAGTCTTCTTTTTGACCTTAAATGTTAAAGAAACTTTATAAAAAAAGATCCCATGCAAACCAATTCGAGCAACTAACTTTGATAGCCTGCGGTGTAAAAAAAATGCGCTACGCATATCGTACCAATTACTTTAAAAAGTTGCTTAGTTTTTGTCGATTCATGTCATTTGTAGAAATGGAATGATTTTTTTCGAAAAAATAACATAAAGCCCAAAGTCTCGAAAACCGTGGGACTTTTACTACACTGAAATTCGAGCACATAGAACACGCTCTGACCTATCGACAGTCGCGGGATTATCAATTCATACCAGGACACCCTGTATATATCCATCGTATTAGTCTCTGAAACACTGGTCATCGCCGCCATTCTCGTCGCATCGTCTCAATCACCCTCTTGTTCCACTCGACCCATAGCTCGTTCCCATAGCCGATAAAAAAGAAAGAAAAAAAAAGAAGAAAAAAAGCGTATCTCACGAGGTTCGGACTGTGAGAAAAGTTCCTCGATGACAGAAGTTTACGATTTATATCTTCGGGCGATCCTAATTCACCTGCGGTCCTCCCTGTAAGGAGATGCCCGATGGATAACGAAGAGGAGGACGAAGAGAGAACGAGAGAGGGGAGAAAGAAAGTGAAAGAGCGAGACCGGCAGAAGGGCCCCCCTGGACGAAAAAACAATATCCACCCATCAAAGCTTATATATATATGGGTGCGCTGGTATACTAAATGATTCTTTCGGGGCCCCGCTGTCTCGGACCGCACTCTTTTGGCCACAAGCTGCGGCGAAAGAGGGTCAGGGGGTTGAGGGAGGGTCTGATGGGGTTCTGTACACGCGCTATTGAGAGATCATTTTCTACAAGGCAGGACCACCTGGGAGGCGGTGGAGAATCGCCTCTTCTTCAATGGGGACCACACCGGCTAAGCCCACAAAACACACATGGATATATATGCTGCCCTGGAAGAGAAGAAGATGGAAAGACAGCGTGTATATATATATATATTAGATCATAATTAATAGAGTGAAACTTCAGTTATACGTTTTTCAACGGGTACATCAAACATGACGTGAAGTGAGAATAACGTAGAAGTGAAATACAGTATGTATCTGAAAGTCTTTAACATTTAAAAATCACGATTGGTGCATAATTCCCGATGTTTTTCAATCGCAGTACCTCTATTATGTTAATGTTTGGTTTTCCAATTGAAAATTTGATTGGTAATAATTGAGTAATGAGCCAACTCAAGTTTTCGGATTTCCGTTTTAAACTTTAAGGCGTTACCCCCACTTGTAGCGCAAAAAAGGCCTTTTTCATGAATTTTTTTAAAGCAAACTACAAAACTTTTTTAATCGATCAATATACCATCTTAAAGAACACATCTTGAAGAACTTTCAGTAATTTTTTTATTGAAAAATATTACATTGTTTAGTGGCAAATGGCCGTCAATGAAATAATGTTTGTATATACACGGTTTGCGGTGACCAACATTGTGGCGAAGTGGATCATCTGAAAAAAAAAATGCGGATGGATTTAGTCAAATATAAGTATAAACTAGTCTTTAATCGAAGGATTTTAAAAAATATTCAGTTTTCACAAAATGGCGGACAGTCAAAGTTAATGGTGCGATTTTAACGAAAAAAACGGCCGTTTTTTGGCTATAAAATTGCCATTTTTTTCGAAAAAAAAATCGAATGATTAAAGACTACATTTTTATGTATTAAATAAGCCTGCAAAATCTCAAGAAGATCGGTTCATTAGTGTTCGAGTAATCTTGGTCACCGACTTCAGAAATGCCATTTTGAGAAAAACGCGTTTAAAGTTTCAATTTCAGTTTACACGAAGAAAATATTTTTTTTGTAAACTTACATAGAGTCATCTATTCCGGGCATCAAAAAAAAACTGCACTTCAAATTGCACTTCAAAAAAATGCAATAAAAAAAATCGATTTGTTCAAAATCGCAAGTGGGGGTAACCCCTTAATTCAAGGCCTTAGGCCACTCTAGATCCCGAAAAAATAGGCTTTTTGGGGATTTTTTTTCAGAAAAACTACAAAATAAATCGAGATTCAAAAAAGGGCATTTATCATACATATCAGTGACTGTATACAATAATTTTTTTGAAGTGATTCATTTCAAAATGGCGGATGTGCAGCGTTTATCTCAAAACTGAATTTTTTAAGTTGGCCGGAAACATAACTCAGCCAATTTTCAACCGATTGATTTGAAATGTTGAATATATCTTGAAAAATACATTGTCTATGGAAGTACGTACGATTTTTCTTTTATATTGCATAGTTCATTTGTTATTAACAATTATCTGACGATTTTTTAGGCAAATTTTTGGAAAGTGAACAAATTTCGTCAGATAATTGTTAATAACAAATGAATTATGGAACGTAATTTTTTTTGTAATCTCGATTTATTTTGTAGTTTTTTTGAAAAAAAATCCCCAAAAAGCCTATTTTTTCGGCCTCTAGAGTGGCCTAACCCCTTAATGCAAGTTTGTAACACTAAGCTTTGACGTTTTAGACTGGTATATAACAGACAGGTTCGTATTGATAAGAGATATGTAATCACAGTACATGCATACATGGTCGAGGTCAGAAACATCAAAACATCGAAACATCAAAACATCGAGACATCAAAACATCGAGGCATCAAAGCATCGAGACATCAAAACATCGAGGCATCAAAGCATCAAAACATCAAAACATCAAAACATTGAGACATCAAAACATCAAAACATCAAAACATCGAAACATCAAAACATCAAAACATCAAAACATCAAAACATCAAAACATCGAAACATCAAAACATCGAAACATCAAAACATCAAAACATCAAAACGCAGTGACATGAAATTTTCTCCGGTGAAAGTGTGATTAACGTGTAACTGAGAAAAAACGAACCTCGAAACCGACGCTGGGGAATAAAATTAATAACGTACAAGGGCGAAAACCGTATAAGTGAAAAACGTAGAAATGAAACTTTATTACTATCTTTATGAACGGAATCTCCCGGGGCTAGACAAATTTGACGTATAAGTGCAAAACGTATAAACGAGGTTTGACTATACATTGTGTATACAAGTATGTGAGGAGCTGGCGAACAAAACCAGACTTATCCACATTAAGTCAAAGATTTTTTTTGTCGTGTACTTTAAGCCCACCTTTACTCGCTCCCAAAATATTTTTCATCAAATCCGGCTCAAAACACCTTCAAATTAGTTAAAAACTGCCTTTTCAAGCAGAAACGGACTTGTCCATGGCTGGCTGGATGAAAGATTCGTAACAGATGACCACGGTGATGACGATGATGACATTGAATGTGATTGTTGTGAGCCCGACATGGAAGAGTTTGTGTAGGATTATTAAATTGACAATAAAAAACAAATTTATATCGAATTCAAAGAATCTATTTTATTTCATAACTGGATATGTCCATGAGATTTTCATTAGAAACCGGAGTTGTCTACCATTCACATTCACAACCGGACTTGACCAAAAAAAAAGTAAAAATAAACATACGGTAGTTAGTGTTTTTATTAAACTAAAGCCAGGTCCAGGCTTACACTTTGATAGAGCCTTCATATATTGAAGCTTAAAAATTCTAACTCATCTCTATTTGGTTATTTTGGTTTTTGACCTCTCGTGTAAAAAAGTAATTCATGGACGAGTCCGGTTCTGTTCGCCAGCTCCTCATATGTAAACATATAACAGGGTGGCCCCAAAAGTGACGTCCGAAAGGACAATCTAGATCTCTCGTATCAATAGCTATCCGAATTACCCCATGTTTGTTTGACGACCTGTTTTTAGTTTTCGAGAATAGAGCATTTTTTGATTTTCCTCTTTTGTGTATGTATTTTCCTCGCATTTTTTTTACTCTTGTTATCGTTATACAGTGCACTGTTGAGGAATAAATAAACGACCAGCTGTACACTAACGTTGATTTGATTTCGATCGAAGGTTTGCGGGAGGACACCACTGTGGCAGGCTGAAAAAAGGTCGTATTTCCGATTATTTTTTGTCTACTAGTTTATTTATTTGGGGTTTTGAAAAATAAGGTATTCCATTGAGCATACATTGAACTTATTTCGGAGAAATGTTAATTTCTAAAAATTAAAAATTAACCACGTTATTGAGGTATTAGAGCCTCTGTATAAAAAATGATCGTTTTTGTGATTGTATAATGATCTATATATGCATTGTCTATATACATTATATAATGATTGTTATAATGATGTATAAAAAAAATTATCGTTTTTCCGATTATTTTTTGTCTACAAGTTTATTCATTTGGGATTTTAAAAAATAAAAAATTACCAACGCTATTGATGTATAACCAGAGCCTCTGTATAAAAAATGTGGTCCAACGGCCGGATCGATAACTTGACAACGGTTGGTCTGAAAAATAAAAATGAAAAAGTTTTATAATCTATATAAATGTAGTTTTCGTTTTGCGTAGCCGTTTTCCGAAAAAACATCACAAAATGCCAGATGTTAAAAAAAAGTATAATTTTTGAGAAATTTTTATTTATATTCAAGGCTTAAAAAATACTAAATTTAACAAAACGGCCAGGTACAACGATAGCTACTGCAATGACGGAAGTTTTTTTTTTAATTGGAAATCGAACTATTATAGCTGGAGTTATGATCCGGCCAGGTAGAGGAAAGTCGTTTCGAGAAAAACGCCATTGAAAGTTTTAGTATAGGTAAATCGTTGCGCTACCTGCTCTCGTTAAATCGCCGGTAAATTGGTCAATTTTCAATATTTGTACTTGAATTTTTTCACATATTCTTGAATATGTATACTTCGAAAATGCACAAAAAATCGATTTTTTACCCGTCACAGTGGTGCCCCGCATGAAAAAGATAGGTTTGAGGGGATCAGTCACTTCCCAGATAGACACAAATGTGTCCAATTAATTAAGTTCTGATGATAACAAGAAATACTTATACTAGTCTAAATGATTCCTAATTGCTTTTAAAAACTTCCAAGAGAAAAGTACTAAGTTCCAAGTATCAAGTTCCAAGAGAAAATACAAGAGAGAAAAAAAATAAAAACCTACGCTACAGAAAAACTCGAAAAAAAAATTCAAAAATGCGTTTTCCCAAAACTAAAAAAGATTGTAGAACATAGATGGGGGTGATTCGGATAGATATCGATACAAGGCATCTAGAATTTTCTTTTGGTTATATACTGAAAAAATCCTAGAGCATGTATATATATATATATATATATATATATATATATATATATATATATATATATATATATATATATATATATATTCATATATTTATATGTTAAGTTATGATTGGTACATAAAATATTAATCCTCAGTATTATTGTTTATAATAATAAATATATTTTACAAATTACAATACGGGTATAGATAACTTGAGTACTTCCCCTTAAGAGGTAAGGCCACTGTAGCGGGGGAAAAAAATTAGTACATTTTGGAATTTTTTTTAGCGAGACAATGGAAAAAATCAAAATTCTGAAAAAAGGTCCTTTATGGTACATATCATAAACTATATAAACAATTTTTTTTTTCAAAGTAATATAAAACAAAATGGCGGCTGCACAGCTTTTCTTCGACGAAGCCTTTTTTTCATAAGCGCGCGGCCGGACCAACGGCACCGGCAATTTTTAATTTACAGTGAACGAAATTTCGTTTCGATTATACATGTGAATAGCTACAGAAGTACGCAGGATTATTTTCATATATCGCTTTTTGCAAAAACAGCGGGTTTTTTAAATAAAAGTTCAAAATTCTCAAAAAAACATCGCCCGAAAATTGTTTATAAAAAAAAACTATGTAATATATCGAGAAAATCCTACGTACTTCTATGCAGAATGTAATTGTGAATATGCAGCTAAAATTTCAAGTCAATCGGTCAAGATTTGTTCGAGTTATGAGTCCGGCCGACTTGAAAAATGTAGTTTCGAAAAAAACGCGTTTAAAGTTTTCGGTACGGATTGCATCGGATTGAGCGAGGCTGCGCCAAAATTCAAAATATAAGTATTTAGACATTTTTCCCACCTTAATCCTTTGAGTACGTCATTTTTAAGATATTGAGGCATCTTTTAAGAAAAAACATCGATTTTTTGAAATGTCTACAGTGGCCTTACCCCTTAATATATATGTGTATACATACCCATACGTTTATATCTAGATTGTCGCCTCAAACTCAAAAAAGAGAAAAAACGAGGAAAAAAGATAAAAAGAAAGTAGCAAAAATCAAGAAAAAGGAAGAAAGAGAGTGGGGTTTCGAGAATTTTGATGTTGTCTCCGAAGGAATTTTCTGCGCGCCCCCACGGGAATAAAATGAAGCGTTTCGCTGTACCGTTGAATCTTCCCGGAGTCCTGGAACAACGCCGCCGCGTTCACATTTCGCCTCGTATTTTGTCTTCCACGAAAAGGATCCTTTGGGCCCGGTTGGGCCCCCCCCCTTCCCCCAATACTCAACCCTGATGGCGTCTCGCCCCTGAGAAGCCGCCGTAACGAGGTCCTCATCTCGAGAGACTTCGGGACGCTTTCATCTGGGCGATCTCCCCTTCTGAAAACTATGAGACCGTTTCGGTCGTGTGCCTCCTCATCCGCTCTGTGGGAAAACGAGGAAGCCTCGAACACCGTCTTCCCCTTCCGCTCTGCCTCATACCGCCGTCTTCGTTCCACTCGACCTTCCACTTCGCTTTGTTTTTTCTTCCTTGCGGGGTTCGTGGCAGACTCCGAGACGACATTAAGGAGGAATGACTGGTCGAGGATGTGGAGTGCTTCCACATGGATTGTGTTGCGTCTGACGATGTCAATTGAGTCCTACCTGGAGTCAAGAAATGTGCTCCAAGGTTGATGTTTCACCGGTAGCCAAAAGCAGAAGAGTTTGGTAACTTACTGGAGATTCAGAGAATTTAGCGTTTCATAGGTAGCAATGAGAAGCAGCATTTCAGGAACTTAACAGCTGCCATTGGAATTGCATTCAACATGTTGTTGGGCCGAAAGTGACGTCCTATTAGCTGCAGAAAAGAGCAGCTTTTTACCAACTTACTAGCATTGGTCTGATGATTCTGCATACCATTGGACCAAAGACAAACATTCCATGGGCTGCAGAAAGCAGCAGCCTTTTAGTAACTTACTAGCATCGGTCTGGTGATTTAACATGCCATTGGACTTAAAGTTCCACGGACTGCAGAAAGCAGCAGCTGTTTAGTAACTTACTAGCATCGGTCTGGTGATTCAGCGTGCCATCGGACTAAAAGCAACATTCCATGGGGTGTAGAAAGCAAGCAGCGTTCTGGTAACTTACTAACATCAGTCTGGTGATTTAACGGGACATGGGACCAAAAGTTTCACGGGTTCCACAAGCCAGCAGCTGTTTAGTAACTTACCAGCGTCGGTCTAGTGATTCAGCGTGCCATCGGACTAAAAGTAACATTCCATTGGGTGTGGAAAGCAAGCAGCGTTCTAGTAACTTACTAGGATCAGTCTGATGATTTCACGAGCCATCGGACCAAAAGTTTCACGGGTTGCACAAACCAGCAGCTTTTTAGTAAGTTACCAGTATCGCTCTGATGATTCAGCATGCCATTGGACTAAAAGTAGCATTTCGTGGGGTGTAGAAAACAGCAGCTTTCTAGTATCTTACTAGCATTGGTCTGGTGATTCAGCATGCCATTAGATTAAAAGTGGCATTCATGAAGTGACGAAAGCAGCAGCTTTTTAGTAACTTACTAGCATCGGTCTGGTGAGTTCCCATGCCATTGGACCTAAAGTTTCACGGGGTGACAGAAAGCAGCAGCTGTTTAGTAACTTACCAGCATCGGTCTGGTGATTCAGCGTGCCATCGGACTAAAAGTAACATTCCATGGGGTGTAAAAAGCAGCAGCGTTCTAGTAACTTACTAGGATCAGTCTGGTAATTTCACGGGCCATTGGACCGAAAGTTTCACGGGTTGCACAAACCAGCAGCTTTTTAGTAAGTTACCAGCATCGGTCTGGTGATTTAACATGCTATTGGACCTAAAGTTTCACGGGCTGCAGAAAGCAGCAGCTGTTCAGTAACTTACCAGCATCGGTCTGGTGATCCAGCGTGCCATTGGACTAAAAGTAGGATTCCATGGGGTTTGGAAAACAGCAGCTTTCTAGTATCTTACTAGCATTGGTCTAGTGATTCAGGATGCCATTAGACTAAAAGTGGCATTCATGGAGTGGAGGAAGCAGCAACTTTTTAGTAACGTACTAGCGTCGGTCTGGCGATTAAATATTCCATTGGACCGAAAGTGGCATCTCATGGGTTGCAGACCGCAGCAGGTTTCTAGGAACGTACCAGCTGCGCTCTATTGGTTCCACATGCCATTGGACCAAAAGTGGCATTTTATGGGGTGCAGAAAGCAGCAGCTTTTTAGTAACTTACTAGCATCTAAAGTCTGAAGGTTTGCCGTGCCATTGGATGAAGGATGACATGTCATGATTAGCAAGAAACAGCAGCGTATAAGTAACTTATTACCATCCGAAATCTGAAGATTTGTCATGCCATTGGATAAAGGATGGCATGTTAGGATTAGCACGAAACAGCAGCATTTCAGTCACTTCTGAGCGTCCGAAGTCTAAAGATTCAACTTGTCAGTAGATGAACATTACTATTAACCAATAAGTAACTGAAATGCCGCTGCTTCTCGCTTACCGAAGGATGTCCGTAATTGTCGTAACAGTCTCATTTTTCCTGTCTCATCGTCGTATTTTCCACGCCTTAGGTATTTCAACCTCAAAGGCAAAATTCATGCCTTTGAAGGTACTTTAGTACGAGTTCAGGTGTTTTTGGAATCTCATCCTCTCTCTCTCTCTCTCTCTCTCTCTCTCTCTCTCTCTCTCTCTCTCTCTCTCTCTCTCTCTCTCTCTCCCCTCTCTCTTTCGCTGGATTGTCGTCCATCTCATTTCGACCCTTTGGCTCGAAGGATCTCCGTGAAACGCCGACGATAATTGGCCCCTCGTTTTGTTCCTGGGAGGCCAGAAGCCATCAATTACTGAAGGCTGCCGAAAACCCGAATGAATTTGCGGGTCTCTCTCCCTCTTTCTCTCTCATTGTCTCTTCTCTCTCTCTCTCTCTCTCTCTCTCTCTCTCTCTCTCTCTCTTTGGTTCTTCTTCGGACTTTTTTCTCTGTCTGCATTATCCCAAGTCAAATATACCGGACCTAGTCGTTGCTTCTTCCGACTCCTTTTTACTCCAATGTACCAATATCCCCGCCAGGACAGCAAAACAGCATAATTAAAATTCACGTAATTAGAAACTCAAACCCAACCTAGACATCGTTTACGACACCTGCACTCAAACTTTGCCGACCACAGAGGCGAAATTGCAACAACAAAAAAAGTAATACGGAACATAATTAGCTACCTACACTACTAATATTAGGAACGTTGACTTTTAATAATGTCAAAACCTCAAAATGGCTATGGTATGAATAATAATTTATCATAATTGAATAAACTGAATAGAAAAGTAATAAATTTAATTGAAAAATTACTAAATTTAAGAAGAAATCGATAAAAATATGTAAGCTCAATAAATTAAAAAAAAAAGACCATAAATTTATTTTTAATTCAATAAATCCAATACAAATCCATAAATTTAATAAAGATTAAAGTAAATGTTATAAAGAATAATTTTGTTTGAATATTAATACTTTTAATAATAATCTTTTCGATATTTTTTTGCAATGAAATTTTAATTCTTAATAAATCTCCGGACAATCATGTTTCCTTAATATATATTCCTTAAGGGGTAAGGCCACTTTGAAAATTTAGAAAATCGAAAGCAAGCAAGACTTGAAGAAATCGACGATGATGAGCAATCGGAAAGGATTTTGTACAGTGCAGGAATTGCCGATTGAGTTTGGGTAAGATTTTTTCATAATATAAACTTCAAACGCGTTTTTCTCGAAACAACGTTTTCAAAATCTAGCTCCATCGTATCTCTAAAACTAATAAACCGATTCTCTTGAAATTTGAACCACATAGTATAAACATGATTCACAACAAGATGACCCTCGATGGTTTAAAAATGTTGATATTTACTTTTTTTGCGAAAAACTGCGAAAAACGCATTTTTTTTACTTTTTTCGTTTTTCATCTGCCATTTTTTAATTTTTGGATAAAACTTTATATCCGAGGGTTATTTTGTAGCTGGTGTCATACTGAATCTAGAGGACTTTGATTTTTTTGTTTGAGACAAGCCGTTTCCGAGTTGTGATGGAGGTACCTAGCCCACCTATTTCTGAGGCGTTACGTTAAACTACAGTTTTTGTACTTAAAAATGAATAAAAATGATTTTTTTTATCGTATTTCAAGACTTTATTTATCAAACCCAACAATTTTTATATTCATATCTTTTATAAAATCCTCAAAAAGAAATCGCGAAAATAGCCTTTTTTTCGTGGTTCCAAAATGGACTCGTCCTTTAAAAGATGCATTAATATCTTAAAAATTACATACTCAAAGGATTAAGGTGGGACAAATGTCTAAATACTTCTATTTTGAATTTTGGCGCAGCCGCTCTCAGTCCGATGCAATCCGTGCCGAAAACTATAAACGCGTTTTTCTCGAAACTACATTTTTCAAGTCGGCCGGACTCATAACTCAAACAAGTCTTGACCGATTGACTTGACATTTTAACTGTATATTCACAATCACATTCTGCATAGAAATACGTAAGATTTTCTCGATATATTACATCGTTTTTTTTATAAACAATTTTCGGACGATGTTTTTTTTTAGAATTTTGTACTTTTATTTAAAAAATGCGCTGTTTTTGCAAAAATCGATATATCAAAAAAATCCTACGCACTTCTGTAGCTATTCACACGTATAATCGAAAAAAAAAATTCATTCACTGGAAATTAAAAATTGCAAGTGCCGTTGGTCCGCCCGCGCGCCTATGAATAAAAAGGCTTCGTCGAAGAAATGCTGCGCAGCCGCCATTTTGTATTATATTACTTTGAAAAAAATAGTTTCTACAGTTTATGATATGTACAATAAAGGACCTTTTTCAGAATTTTGATTCATTCCATTGTCCCGCTAAAAAAAATTCCCAAAATATACTTATTTTTTTCCCCCGCTACAGTGGCCTTACCCCTTAATATAAAACGAATATCATTATGTCCCGAAATGTGTACCCATTTTTTTACGCAAATCTTCTCTCTCTCTCTCTCGCTCTTTCCCTCTTGTTCTCGTCCAAAATTTATGACAATTTCAATTGAAATTATTAAAAGTCGTCACCTTATCAACCTTGTCAACAATCGCGTCAATTAGACGCGTCTGAAACGGTTGTAAATTCTTTTTCGATCGTAAAATTTTTTAAAATCTCACAAAATTCCTCACAAATACTTCCAAATTTTTCTCATTCGATCTTAAAAATTCATTGATAAAATCGTTGGCAAAAAACGCCACCGGTGTAAACATTCGACTGCATTCTGCTGCGAATTTCTGTCAATTACGAAAATCCTCTCGTAATCCTTGGTAGCTGACAATCAACGCTACTGGATAATAAAACGTCGCATGTATATGTCTGCAATAAGAGAACGCGTGGACCGCAACGAGAGGCAGGTGAGTAAACGTAATTAGTACTCACAGACACCACAAATTCTATATAGATATATGTATAAAAGCGAGCAAGACATAACGATTTTCTTTTTTCTAATGTTTCGTGATTCCAAGAATAATATGAAGGCGCCGATGACAAGGTCTTTCCGTGTACATAAATCGCGCAGAACGGATATTACAGCCCGGAGCAAGAGAGAAATAAAAATTAAACAAAAAAAAAAAGAAAATATACCTAACGCAATCCGCCTATCTCGGTTTGCCGAGAAAGCCATCGGCATTTCATTTTATGTTCCGTGTTTTTATATATAAGTGTGAGTGCCTACGAGATAGGTGCCTGACGTGTTGAAAATCGAGAAGCGCCATGTTTTACAAGAGAGAGAGAGAGAGAGAGAGAGAGAGAGAGGGGGGGGGAGCATGCGCGTATGAAACGTTCAATCGACGAAGATGAGAATAATTATTTCCACACTGGTATTAATATTCCACCATATCTTCATATATATCCACGGGAAATTCCTGACGAAGTCAACATACGTCACAGCTTCTCCAATTTATCGGATTTTTATTTTTGATTTATTTAATTAAAACCAAGCCCATCACACTAAAAACAATTTTATTTAACTCATTTTTATAAATTTTGCCAGCTGACGTTCTCCGTTTATTAACGCGTTACCCCCACTTGTAGCGCAAAAAAGGCCTTTTTCATGAATTTTTTTAAAGAAAACTACAAAACTTTTTTAATCGATCAATATACCATCTTAAAGAACACATCTTGAAGAACTTTCAGTAATTTTTTTATTGAAAAATATTACATTGTTTAGTGGCAAATGGCCGTCAATGAAATAATGTTTTTATGTACACGGTTTGCGGTGACCAACATTGCGGCGAAGTGGATCATCTGAAAAAAAAATGCGGATAGATTTAGTCAAATATAAGTATAAACTAGTCTTTAATCGAAGGATTTTTAAAAATATTCATTTTTCACAAAATGGCGGACAGTCAAAGTTAATGGTTCGATTTTAACGAAAAAAACGGCCGTTTTTTGGCTATAAAACGGCCATTTTTTTCGAAAAAAAAAATCGAACGATTAAAGACTACATTTTTATGTATTAAATAAGCCTGCAAAATTTCAAGAAGATCGGTTCATTAGTGTTCGAGTAATCTTGGTCACCGACTTCAGAAATGCCATTTTGAGAAAAACGCGTTTAAAGTTTCAATTTCAGTTTACACGAAGAAAATATTTTTTTTTGTAAACTTACATAGAGTTATCTGTTCCGGGCCCATACAGAAGTATGGGCCCGGATACTTATACTTCAAAAAAATTCAATAAAAAAAATCGATTTTTTCAAAATCGCAAGTGGGGGTAACCCCTTAAAGGGAGAGTAGGGGTTTCAGCGTGAAAAAAAAAACACTTTTTTGCGATTTTTTTCATCTATATGGATAGAGTAAATTTATTGAAACCTTTTGTACATTGTTAAGTGTCATTTCAAGAACATTCCGTGAAATTTGTACGCGAAAATATCCACAAACAAGCCGGTGACAAAGCTTTTCCAAGAACGCCTTTGGAAAAACACGATTTGCGGTGTTCACTGTATCTCAGCAAGAAATTATCTGAAATCAAGTACCATTAAATTTTAGTCAAAGTATCATCAAATCCTCCCCCCAACGGTCTTTGATAATTTTTTTTTTCATTTCTAAATTTTTGGTGTTCATGTAAAGTAAAAAGTGCTCTTTTTCACGAAAAATTCCGCCCTTTTGGGGGTGGAAAACCCCCTCGATGTAAAAAAAAATCTCAAACTAACCGTTGGGGAGAGGTATTTTATATGTATAAAGTGTGTACCAAGTTTGAAATAAATCGGTCATGTAGTTTTCAAATGGCAGTGAACACGGACTTTCAAAAAGTGATTTCGAGAAAAACGCGGCACCGGCTTGTTTGTGGATATTTTCGCGTACAAATTTCACAGAATGTTCTTGAAATGACACTTAACAATGTACAAAAGGTTTCAATAAATTTACTCTATCCATATAGATGAAAAAAATTCGCAAAAAAGAGTTTTTTTTTCTCACGGTGAAACCCCTACCCTCCCCTTAACACGGCAAAATCCGAGATAACTCGACACCCTCGTCGGTGCCCTCAAGTAGCTCTGATTTGGGTTTTAATTATTTTTTTTAATCCTAAGAATGATGACAATCTTATTATTGGGCTATTTTAATTGGGTTCCCTTTTCGTACGTATTTCTATCGAAAACAAATTGTTGACTCGAACAAAAAAAAACTCTTAACTAGCAAGGTAAGAGCTCTGTCAATAGTCGAAACAAGAATTTTATTTAGTAAACTATCTGGGCGGTGAATGCTTGGTAAATTTGAATTCTTTTTAAATATTTTTATTTCCGATTCTAGCGCAGTGGGCGATCTGTCTATTCACAAAAAACGTCATAACTCGGTCAATTTTTGGAATTTTCACAAAATCTTCGGTGCAAATCAAAGGTCAGACCCGAGGCTACAAAAGTGTGTAATAAAACAACATTGGATTTTTCAAATTTCCAGCTCATGCGGACCCCTTAAAGACGTACTCGTTTCTGCAGGAAACGTTGAGGATTTCTCACTCCTCGGACGCTGATACTCGTAATTCCAGAATCCCAAAACTGCGATAGAGAATACATCAGAGTAGGAGTGAAGGGGAACTTTATTAGCGTAAGCGTCATTCATGAGCTGACTCACCGGGCGTCATTGCGAGATACACACACACATATATATATATATATATATATGTTGGTTCGTGTATCACGATGTAAAGAAAAGCCCAAAGTGAATCACACTGACAGAAAAATTCTATTGAAATGAACTAATCGCGTGTATTTGATTTTTGTTCATTTCAATTAACTAGATTTTTCGTGGAATCAAACTTTTCCTATTGCATTCCATATTTGAAATTATTTACATTAAATATATTTATCTATTCGAATCAAAATATATTCAATGTCGTTCAATAACTAAATATTTTATTTAATCCCAATAAATCTGTGATTCGGTTGCATCTGCTCAAAAAATAATTTAGTTGAATCCACTAAATGGATCTATTTGATTTTTCGTAGAGTCAATCATTTTGCTATTTGATTGATTGGTCTGTCTTTATTGCAACACACATATCAAAAAGGTGTGGGGCTAGAGAGGGTGGAGAAAGAATTATGTACATATATACACACACACACACACACACACACACACACACACATATACATAATATTAAATGAATAAAATTAAGGATAAAAATTAAATTACATACATAAAATTAAGGAATTATATATATACACATATAATTCCTCTTTCTCCACCCTCTCTGCCCCTACACCTCTTAGATATTTGTGTTGTAATAAAGACAGACCAATCAATCAAATAGAAAATGGTTGACTCTACGAAAAATCGAATAGATCCATTTTGAGTGGATTCACCTAAATTGTTTTTTAAGCTGATGGAACAGCATCAAAGATTTATTAGGATTAAATAAAATATTTGGTTATTGGACGTTATTGAATATATTTTGATTTGAATAAATAATTATATTTGAATATATATATATATATATATATATATATATATATATATATATATATATATATATATATATATGTGTTGGAAAAATACATAACATGTTATTCGATAAAACTCACTAATTATTACAATGATATTAACTAATTGATATAGTTTATATGATACAGCAAATAATTATAGGAATTAATTTGGTTTCTTAGCATAGGGGCAGCGTGCGTAGCTATGAGTAGGTAGGTTCTAGGTTCGATTCACATATAGGTGAAATATTTTATTCGATAAAAATCATCTCAAAAGTCCAGGAAATTACGAATTACGATACAAAATCGTTGTCGTAAAACTCTCAATTGAGTATTTCATTTTATTTTGGATTTATAAAATATTTTATGTATGTAGTCCACTTAGATTTACAGTGTTCATCGTAAGCAAATCAAGATTTAGGTGAATCGAATCTTTATGTATTCATTTTGGATATATTTAATATTTAAAAAGAATAGCTGAAACAAATTAAAAAAATGTCTTTGAACAAATAAGATCGTAGTGGGCCGTGAGCCAAGAAAAAAACCTATTTGATTTAAATGGATCTTATTTAAACTAAATATTTTTTTTTGGCAGTGCACTCTGTACCATTACGAAGACGGTAATTCTATACATAAGTGACTTTCCCGAAAAAGAGGCTAAAATATTTGTTTTGCTATTTTCTTATTTATTGGGTTATTTATGATGATATTCAGTCGAGGGAAGCTGAAATTCAAGCCCCCCCTGCCATAAAAAGTTATGGGATTGTGAAGTTCGCGGAAACGGGTGATAAAGTAGGGAATTTTTTTATATGTCGACGCCTATATTGGGGAGGGGGTGGGGGGATTTATAAAAGTAGCCTCCCTGAATAGAAACAAACCCAAACAAACCCAACCCCTTCCAGCGTTAGGGGGTTTGGTTTGTTTTGGTTTGTTCGTATTCAGGGAGGCTTTTTTTATAAATCCCCCACGTTTGGGTTTCAATACTTTAGTTTTTGAAAAATTCTGAATTATTTTTAACGATTTTTTGCTCGTAAAAAAATTGTTCATGAAAAAAGTCAGCATCCCCCGACTGAATATCGTCATTTATAACCAAATAAATGAGAAAATATCAAAATAAAATGTCAGGCTCATTTTTCGGAAAAGTCACTTATCCAAAGAATTAGGACGAAGAACTCTGTAATATTTACGTCGAACTCTCTAAACTCATTGAATTCGAAAAAAAAAATAATCAACTAATTCGTCTTAATCATTTTATTCGATAAACCAAATCAAGGAACTTTTCATTCCCGAAATTTCCTCTCGACCAATTGACCTCCAAAAGCAAATACCAGAATCTGAATCTTCGTCGAAATAACAAAAAAAACCCTTAGACGGTTCAAATTACCCCACGGCATAAATGAAGTGGGCAAAATTGATAAAAAAAAAAACAAACCTGCTCGATCCAGTCAGTCGGAAGTTTGAGGGACGAGTCACGAAACTCCCAAACTATAATAATAATTTACACACAGAGACGCTTGACGAAAAAAAAAGAAAAAAAAATCGTTGCAAAGATTTGCCATTGGGGGTCTTTGGGAAGAAGCGGATCGGTTTCCGGTCTCTCGAGAGCTTATTCATGTGAATTTTGTTATTCATACTCGTTTGTACTTATCTTGCGGTCCCTTGAGCTTCCTCTCCCGCTCTTCCATGTGCGATGCGAATCTCGGCAAAACAATTACGAGCCACACACGTCAGTAACCGCGAGCGTGCGTGTGCGAAGGAAGAAGAGGAGGGAGAGAGAGAGAGAGAGAGAGAGAGAGAGAGAGAGAGAGGACGAAGTCGTGGCTTATCAATTTCAGAAACCAATTAGTCCTCACGACCACCGTAATCAATTCCTTTCCGGATGCTCGAGATGTTCCTGCGTCGATTAAATGACAACGAATTTCGTTGTAAACGGTAAATATTGGTATTCCTCGTATCATTGCCACTACGATTGTGCTGCTTTTTTAATTCTAATAAAAAAACACAGTTCTTCTCTACACTTTTATTTTTAATATATATATATATATATATATATATATATATATATATATATATATATATATATATATATATATATATATATATAAATTTTGCAAAGTGTTAAATTTATAAGTGAGAAGAGAAAAAAATTTGCGACAATTGGAAATTTCGCGAGCTTAATTTAAAAATTATAAAGCGTAAAATTCATCGATGAGAACTGAACGAAAAAAACAAATCGATTTTTTAATGAAAACTTACATTTTTGGGAGGCTTAAGCGGCCTCTAAATATTTGTTGGCCACTCACAGATTTTCGGACAATTTTTTTCTTTCGTGAAAGAAGATAATTGGATGGTGAGAAAAAGGAAAAGAATAGAGCTGAAATTTGGGCCACCCTAATATATATATACATATATATATATATATATATATATATATATATATATATATATATATATATATATATATATATATATATATATATATTAGGGTGGCCCAAATTTAAGCTCTATTTTTTTCCTTTTTCTCACCAATTACCTTCTTTCACGAAAGGAAAAAATTGTCCGGAAATCTGCGAGCGGTCAACAAATATTTAGAAGCCGCTTAAGGAGGTACACCAGCTTCATACAATGTTGCCATGCTAAACCATGGTCAAATTTCAAAATGGTGATAGATCAATAAAATTTGGTGAGTATATTCTTTAGTATTATATATGTCAATAAAATTTTTTTCAGATTTTTTCATTGTGCCGTTATCGAGTAATTGGACATTGAAGTTCACGTGTATAAGCATAGCGTTTTTATAGATATAGGTATATATTCCGGGTATAAGAATAAACGCTTGTGAATTATTTGTAAGAAAACGGCACAACCAAAAAATCTGAAAAAATTTGTATCTACATGAATAATACTAAAGAATATATTCACCAAATTTTATTGATCTATCACCATTTTGCTGAAGCTGGTGTACCTCCTTAAGTCTCCCAAAAATGTAAGTTTTCATGAAAAAATCGATTTGTTTGTTTCTTTCACTTCTCATCGATGAATGTTACACTTTAGAATTTTTACATTAAGCTCGCGAAATTTCCAATTGTCGCAAATTTTTTTCTCTTCTCACTCATAAATTTAACACTTTGTAAAATTTTCAAAACAATCAATGCTTTTTTTCTTTATGAACGGTTTTTTTTATTTAACTCACACTTCTACCAGATAAAACGAGGGACCTATAATTTTGTTTACGGACAAGAGCTTTAAAGAATTTTTTTATGAGAACAAAGATTATAATTCTTGGATCAGTAGTGGGAGGTAACTTTGAAAAATCTGATTCTACAAAAAAACGATCGATCGTTTTGAAAATTTTAGAAAGCGTCAATTTTATGAGTAAGATGCGCAAAAAAATTGACGTGAATTGGAAATCTCGAAGCTCTTGAGCGACCACTAAATATTCATTGACCGGCTAGAGCTTTCGCGAGGTTAATTAAAAAATCATAAAGCGTAAAATTCATGGGTGAGAACTAAACGAAAGAAAATCGATTTTTTAATGAAGATTTGAATTTTTGGGAGGCTTGAGCGACCTCTAAATATTTGTTGACCGCTCGCAGATTTCGCGATAATTTTTTTTGTTCTTTAAAAGAGATAATTGGATGGTGAGAAAAACGAAAAAAATAGAGCTCAAATTTGGGCCACCCTAATAGATTTATTAGACGGGCACAAAAAATTTAATTTTTAAAAATTTTTGTTGAAAATTTTGTTGAGAACGACAAAAAATTAGTACTGACCAAATTTTAGCCCTTTATATTAATATTTAGAAGTCCCTCATCGCGGTTTTTCTATTTCCCATTCATTTAACATGGTAAAAGATTTGTTTGCCGCTTCTGAGCTTCACAACTCGCCTACGGGTAAACACACGGAAACCCCGAAAAATATTGTTTATAGATAATGTAACGCTCTACGAAAAAGGTCCTTAGCCTTCATACGATAAATTCACTCTTTCATATTTTATTCAACATTAAAGTTGAATTCATAATAAATTTCATGATTTTGTGAGATTTTTGGACTTTTGCGATAAAATTATTGATTTTTTGTTGTTGTTTTTTATCTGATTCATCTCGAAAAATATCGCATCCTTTTTAAATTATTCCCTAGACATTTATTGATCATGCTACGAGCAATTGAATTCGGTTTAAGAATATATTTTTGCACTAATGTACTTTTAAATAACAATAAATTTAAATCTATTAGGAATTTTAGATACTATGCAGAGAATCATTTGAAATGGATACAATACTTTTTAAGATGAATCGGCAAAAACAACAACAACAAAATAGTAATTTCATCGTAAAAGTAAAAAAATCACACAAAATCGTGAAATTTATCATAGATTCAAATTTGACGTTGAATAAAATTCGAACGATTAAATTTATCGTATGAAGGCTAAGGACCTTTTTTGCAGAGCGTTAAATTTCCTATAAAACAATTTTTGGGAAATTTCCCTGTTTTTTCCCCCTAGGCGAGTTATAAAGCTGAGAAGCGACAAACAAATCTTTTACCATGTTAAATGAATGGGAAATAGTAAATCGCGATGAGGGGCCTCTAAATATTGATATAAAGGGCTTAAATTTGATCGACACTCATTTATTGTCATTCTCAACGACTATTGAACAAAAATTTCAATTGAAAAAAAAAATTTGGTCCAGTCTAAAATAATAATTTATGCTCGTATATTGCCACGTAATAACAAGAGGACGTGCTTTATTAATAAACATATGTTTTATCAAATACGGCGATAAAGATCGGTTGTGCAATTGTTACCAGAATGGATGCAAAGTATTCTGGGGTGACTCACAAAATTTCATCTTCGATTACGAATAACTATTCAGCGTTAAGGGATAACACCACTCTAGCGACAGAAAATAAGGCCTAACTGTGACATTTTATTTTGGGCATATGGAGAAAGGAATAGGATTTCCATTGAGAGAGTTTATTTAATAGATATTAAAGTATAGAAAAAAAAAACATTTTATTGTAATTTTCAAACAAAAGGGCGGCGACAGAGCCCATCTTGAAACACGTGTTTTTTACAAATAGTTTCACGGGAGGACGGTTTTCTCGTAAAGTATAAGACCTGGACCAAGAACCAACAAAAATTATAATCTCCACACTATTAGCTATGGGACTACGTAGGGATTTTTTAAATCAAATTTCGAAAAAAATGGCGCACTTTGAAAGAAATAAATCGATTTTTTTGCCCAAAAAAGAAGCAATAAATTGTTTATAAAAAAGTTTACATTTAATCAAAAAACGGCTACGTACTCCCATAGAAAATGTAATTGTGAAGCTACTATCAAAATTTCAAATCGCAAAGGTGTTCGAGTAATCCATCCTCCCAGTTTGACAAAAAGAGCAAAATCGATAATTGAACCTTTAAAAAAATCGCTACAGGACCAATTGCATAATGTTTTTATGACCCCAAAGTATTTTTTAAGCAAAAAAAGATTCTTCCAAAATCCTAAAGTGGTTTTATCTCTTAATATATATGTGTATATATATTTATATACCATATTTATTTATTCAATGATTTATTTTTTATTTATTTATTCGTTGATTCACGTATTAACTTTTCGCCGATTTTCATGCTTTCTCCATATGAACAAAAAATTGAGAAAAAAATTAATCATAAAAAGGACTGATATTTCTTTCAAGTGTCGATGTCCGAAAATTGAAGTTATTACTTACGCTTTTTTTGTCTTGCACAAATGATTATAACCTGTAAGAATGCAACTCCTCCTATCGTGGTCACGATCGTAAATTCATATTTTTTTTATTAAGGGGTCAGTCCACTTTGAAAATTAAAAAAAAATCGATTTTTTTAAACTGTTTTCGAAAGTACATACATTCAGAAATATTGTGTCAAAATAGGTGCAGGAATCGCCGATTGAGTTTAGGTAAGAGTTTTTCATAATATAAACTTCAAACGCGTTTTTCTCGAAACAACGTTTTCAAAATCTAGCTCCATCATATCTCTGAAACTAATAAACCGATTCTCTTGAAATTTGAACTACATATTGTAAACATGATTCGCAACAAGATGACCCTCGATGGTTTTAAAATTTTTATTTTTACTCTTTTTTTGCGAAAAACTGCGAAAAAACGCGTTTTTAAAATACTTTTTTTCGTTTTTCATCTGCCATTTTTTTATTTTTTGATAAAACTTTATATCCGAGGGTCATTTTGTAGCTGGTGTCATACTGAATCTAATGGACTTTGATTTTTTTGTTTCAGACAAGCCGTTGCCGAGTTGTGATGGAGCTACCTAGCCCACCTATTTTTGAGGCGTTACGTTAAACGATAGTTTTTGTACTTAAAAATGAATAAAAATGAATTAAATTTGTTTTTAAATTATTTCAAGACTTTATTTATCAAGTCCAACTTTTATATTCATATCTTTTATAAAATCCTCAAAAAAAAATCGCGAAAATAGCCTTTTTCGTGTCTCCAAAGTGGACTGGCCGCTTAATTTCATTTTATGGAGGACGACATTTGGCACGATGGTTTATGATGACAATACAATATAGCGTCGAGACAAAAGATCTCGGTTGAACAAATATTCCTCCCTCTTCTCCCAACGTTAATTTGCAGTTGATGTGGTTACAATTGTGGCTTTAATCAAGTTGCGTTCGTAACTACCTACGAAGAGAGGACCGATGATCTCATCAAGGATGCGGTTCGGATCCTGCAGTCGTTTCCCATCGACTTGTTCGTTGGCATCCCCCCCCCCTCTCTCTCTCTCTCTCTCTCTCTCTCTCTCTCTGTCTCCGGCTTGTCACTTCCGACAATTACGATCACGACGACTTTCCGCGAATCAGCCTGAAACAAAAGTCCCTGATTACCGTGTGCCACTAGCGGAGCCGAGATGCGCAGACGAGGAAGACCATACGACATGACATTCCACAATATACATATGAGGCATTCCACGTCACTTCAGCCAGTAAAAAAAAATGCAAAAATAATTTTGAAAAATCGAGTTACTTTATTGAAAACTATTCACCGAGTGTCGACATTTTTTAAAAACTTCCGACGTTTTTTCTCGTTGATTACCATTTTTTAATATTTTTCCATTCAAATGGCTGTATCTTTGGCAGGATTTGACGTATTTACATTCGTAAAAAACGAAAATGTGCGTCTTTTTCTAGCCTTCCAGAAAAAAATTTATTCAGATTTTGTTGAGCAAGTCGAACGTCCGTTTCAGGGCAAAATATGCAAAATATTTTTTTTCACAAGGAAAGACACTCGTTATTTTATTTTTAAGAATTTCCCCGAATTGTGAATACGAAAACGGATTTTTGGTATTTTTTATATTATGGGATTCCGAAACACCGTGAAGTAACAGCAATTTTTAATAAAATTTTTTTTTTATTAATATTCGATTGAGGAGTGTGGAGCACTCGCTGTATGTTTACCAAGTTTTTGAAATACATATGACATATATGTCATATGTAAAAATGTTAAAAAATGGTAACCAACGAGAAAAAACGTCAGAATTTTTTAAAAAATTTCGAAACTCGGTGAATATTTTTCAATAAAGTAACTCGATTTTTACAAAATTAATTGTGGATGTTTTTTTACTGGCTGAAGTGACGTGGAATGCCTCATATGTCTACCTAATGGATAAATAAAAGAGAAAAGAAATGTATCAGTTATGAGACGGTGAAAAAATGTATCTACATCCCTTTTTTTTAAATTATCATTATCTCCAATAATTATTTATTTTAAGAAATATTATTTCAATTATATCGGCGTGAAAAAAAGGCATCTACATTTCCATTATTATCACTTTATCATTTAAAAAATGATATATATATATATATATATATATATATATGTCAAACGGCAGTTTGTGGGACTTTTTTGAGAGGCATATATTTACCGCGATTTCCGTACGTTCTATCACCCTCAACATTTTTCGGGAAGATTTTTCATTATATAAAGCCCCTAAAAGTATATATACTACAAAAAGTATATACTGGTAGTTTTCAGGACTATCGGTAAATTGGCAGTTTTCGAGACATTATGAGGCGAATGGGCTCTTTTCAGGTCTTCGCGTATATAGGCAGCTTCCAGGTCGTTTTTAGAGAGATAGGTATTTTTCAGGTCTTTTCGAATATATATTGGCAGTTTTCGAGGCAGCAGTACCAAGAGATCCGCATTCTCCAGGTCTCTGTAAATGTATTGGCAGTTTCCAGGACAGTATATATCACGTAGTTCATGTCTCCAAATATATACTGGCAGTTTTCGGGGCAGTAGTACCAAGAGATCGGCATTTTTCAGGTCTCTGTAAATGTATTGGCAGTTTCCAGGACAGTATAAATCACGTAGTTTATGTCTCCACATATATATTGGCAGTTTTGAGACATTATGAGGCGAATGGGCTCTTTTCAGGTCTTCGCGTATAAAGGCAGTTTTCAGGACCTTTTAGAGAGATAGGTTTTTCGAATACATATTGGCAGTTTTCGAGGCAGTACCAAGAGATCGGCATTTTTCAGGTCTCTGTAAATGTATTGGCAGTTTTCGGGACAGTATAAATCACGTAGTTTATGTCTCCACATATATATTGGCAGTTTTGAGACATTATGAGGCGAATGGGCTCTTTTCAGGTCTTTGCGTATATATCATTTTTCAGATCTCTGTAAATGTATTGGCAGTTTCCAGGACAGTATATATAGCGTAGTTTATGTCTCCAAATATATATTGGCAGTTTTCGGGACAGTATAAATAGAAAGTTCCGTTCCAGGGCTTTGCTGGTATTCACGAGATCGGAGACAATGCAAAGTGATTGGTGTTTTTAAAACCTCACATTAATCAATAATTTTCGAAGCACAGGGGACAGTTCTACTCGCCGTAACGAGTGAGCATATCATCGGGAATCATAGTAACAGAATGAACTCGAAACCACTTTGTTTGATTCTTACTTTTTATTATTCGTAGCAAAATAACGGTACGGAAATATATTTTTTTTCAATGAAACTCATTAGATCAGTTTTATCTCAATGATATAGTTTTTATGGTCCCTTCAAATTGTAATCGAATAAACAAACGGAACACAATTGTATGATGTACATTTTCAATGATAATTTACTTTGTTTCTCTAAATTGTTATACGTGGTTAAGTAACATTGCATGAGCAGTGTTTTCAAATTAAATTCTTTTGAACAATTATAACATTTATAAAATACTTTCAAATTTGTATTCTCAACATTTTAACAGTAAGAACTTTTTTCCGCAAACTTGACTATTTCTTTCCAAGTTACATAGTATAAGTTACATATTATATTATATAATTAGATTGAATATTATAAATCCTATAATATGAATTTGGGAGAAAGCTTCATGCTCTCATCATCATTAGGATACGTGGATAGAGGAGAAGGTAATTAGGCAGCGTTTGAAGTTTCCTCTGTACACAATCTCCTCTGTAAACAGCTTGCGACTCGGGGCCGAAAATAACCCCAGGAGCATCGAGAAGGTTTGTACCCAAAACCGAAAAAGACACGATAGCACTGTAGAAGCACAGAACTTCTGTGAATCGCGAGATTAACAGGCGAGTGCTCAGTTGTACGAATTGACACACGATGATATCCCGCGACGCCCTCACGTGAACAACAAGAAGTATGTACTGGTAGTTTTCAAGACTATCGCTAAATTGGCAGTTTTCGAAACATTTAGGGACGAATGGGCCTTTTTCAGGTCCTGGCATATACAAGCCGCTTCCACCACATTTCGAGCCGTTCGCGCAATCATGATTATGCTCTCCTAAACTCATAAAATTACCCTGCAATTCCTCGGAAATGGCAAGGTGACGCCACGAATAATTTATCGAAGAATTTAATCCAACAAGGCCCAAACAAACCCAAACATTCTTCCATGTTAATGGTTTTTTTTTATCATGATTGTTTGGTGATTATTTCGCAATGGAGAATGTCGAAAGCATTATACACTATTACTTGCACGGTTACTCGTACTTTTTGAGCTCGTCTCTGAAGTCGTTAAGAAATGAAGATTTTTTTAGAGTCTACATTTTATTCGCACGAGAGGCTCAGGCCGTGATATTAGATATTGTATATCGTGAGGCTCAGGTCGATCTAGTGAGCGATAACACTGTAACAGAATGGACATAAGGATTCGAAGACACTTTGTTTTATTATTAATATCACGGTAACGTTGCATACATCATATATTGCGCGAAGCTTATTTTTTGCACATTTTTTGAATAATTTATTTTCTTTTATTTTCTCAATAATCATTTTACGTGGTTATGGGGTTACGCGGGTTTCGAAGCCAAAAAAGCATATTTTCTCTATTTTTAAAAATATAATATGTCAATTATTCTATTCAAAATAAAAAGCACATTAAAAGCAATATTTCATTTTTACAAACTTGAAAAAATTTGGGACATTCACCCGGTGAAACCTACGTTCCGGGGCCTCCTAAAAAACGGTGGACACGATTTCTCGAAAAAACGGTGGACACGAAAAAGGAGACGCATGTTGTGCAAAGTACAGTTGCACAACATGCGTCTCCTTTTTTGGACATTATATGAGATTCATGACAAACATAATAAATATTATCATCGGTGAATTCCACTAACGCGTACATCTTCAGCCACGTGCCTTTTCGCAATAAATTAATATTTTGCCGTGCAGGAAGAAATAAAGTCTCGGGAAAACGACCAACCCGTGAAATGGTCTATCGTTCGCAGTGCAAAGACTGTCCTTCTTCCTGCGAAATTACACACAATTTACTGTGATGAAAACTTAAACGAGCTCGCCAATTCGGATATACGTCGAGGCGAAGGTACCCTTTGTCTCTGAGACTGAGGCGCAAGGCGATCCGAGGTACAGTGAGAGAGATAGAGGGCGATACACAAAAAGCGATACACAGACAGCTATATCGAGTCTATATTTCGAGGCAGAGGCAGCCTTTGTCTCGGGCGCGAAAAACCGGCACGCGACCGAGAGGTGCGAGACGAGCCGACAAAGAGTGACGGAGATAGAGACACAGAGCGACACACAATGAACGATACTCGAAGACTCTCTTCCTGCTAATCCCCTCCTACGAAGTCACACAATTTCTTCTATCAGAACCAGGGGGCGACACTGGTAGATAAATGCTGTTCGCAAAATGTCCTTACCGCACTGTGGCGTTAGTAGTCGTGTGACAGGCATGCATATATATGTACGTTGCACCGGTCCTTCGAATATTTTACACGAATAAAAGTATAGTGTAGATAACTTTTCGAAAACCATTATCCGCGTGTATGATGGATTCTGTTATCGTTGTAACAGTTCGTTATTACGATAACAGCACGGAACGAAAGTATCGAATCGTTCATCTGATCGAAGTATTTAGAGCCGAAGGCTGTCACATAACAGCCAACGCTAGGTAGTGGCGATTACAAGAACTAAAAAGCCGGGACGAAACGCGTTTTCGTTTCTCGTATAGGCCTCCGAAGTAACTCTAGTAGCCCAGCCATGGAGCCTAGATACCAGGAGGTTCAGCGGCAATGCAAAGGCGCTGAAAAAAGCGTCCCCGAAAATATCCCGAAGTGATGGCGCTGGGGTGCAGTGGCACCTACATATATAGTAATATATTGGTGAACGAGGTGAAAGTGATCGGATGAGTTTCTAACCTCACGACAGACCGATCGTGACATCAAACATCGAAATATCCGCAGATTCATAATTTCCTCATGACGGTTCGGAAAAAAAACGCAAAAGCGAGAAAAGATCTCAAACTCAAAATGGCGGCGATACAGCCCATCTAGAAAAACGTGTTTTTTTTACATATAGCTTCACGGGAGAACGGTTTTCTCTTAAAATATAAGACCTGAAACAAAAACCAAAAAAAATGATAATTTATATATTATTAGCTATGAGACTATCTAGAAATTTGCTTTCAAATTTTGCAAAAATAGCGCACTTTGAAGGAAATAAATCGATTTTTTTGCCAAAAAAGCGGTAAATTGTTTATAAAAAGAAGTTTACATTTAATCAAAAAACGGCTACGTACTCCCATAAAGAATATAATTGTGAAGCTGCTATCAAAATTTCAAATCGATGCATGCAAAGGTGGTCGAGTAATCCGTCTTCCGAGATCGAAAAAAGTGGTTTCGAGAAAAACTCGTTTACAGTTGTACGAGCAACTCAGCGCGCGCTCCAAGGCAGTGCGGCCAAATCGATAATTGAACCTTTTAATTAAAAAACTTGCTACAGGACCAATTGCATATTATTTTCATGACACCAAAGTATTTTTAGGGAAGAAAACGTCTTTCCAAAATCCTAGACTGGTGTTATCCCTTAACACTAATGAGGGTTAGGTACATCATCTGTGATCTGTCTTAGATCGCACCCATGTTTAGCGTATATCTATATACATATAGGTGCCGGAGCACCCCAGCGCCATCATTTCTTGTTCTCGTTTTGGGGACGAGTTGAAAGGCCTCGCTGAACCTCCTGGTATATAGGCTCCATGAGCGCAGCCCTTGCGGCGAGTTTTGTAAAAATTTTGATTGGTTTTCGTCTGCTAGTGCAGTATGCCGGTCGCCATTTAAATCAGGTGTTTGCGTGAATGACAGCACCGCGTGTGATGTTTATGTTGTAAAAACAGCGTTTCACGTGATATTTGGGATTGTTGACGCGTGTTTGAGGAAGAACGTTTCCCATCACAGTCTTTTTCTCACCAGCAACAATTTCGCGAACTTCCGATACATGATGACCATCGAAAGTTTTGTGCCTATATTACAACATCCTTTATATAAATTTCCGATGCAAACAATAATTTAAACAGAAATTTTGAAAAAACGGCACAAAAAAAGTGGTGTGCAGCCAATGTATGCAATTCCATTAACATTATCTTCGTCACATACCTGTAGATATGCTTCATGGCGAAAGGACGTCATGAGAATACATTGAAATCCGCAAGTAATCGTTATTAGTGCCATCACACTATTTTATTTTATTTACAAGCACATTCCATTCACAATGTGAGATCTACAATCGATAATGCTTGCTGAAGCCTATCTCTGATTAAAAAGTTTTACCACTTGAAAGTTGTAATAAGATAATGTCAAAATTTTAAAATGATGCGATTATCTTATCACATTTTTTTTAATCATGAAAAATGACTTATTTTCGGGCGTCTAAAGAGATCTCCCCCTTAATCTTAAATGCTGGAGGGGAGGGGCGCCAATGTCAAGTTTTTTCCCCGGCTCGGAAAAATCGTAGATCCGGGGCTGCTTGAAAGTCCAGTTTTCGTAAAGTCCGATCGAAAAAATTTCGCTCCTCATTTCCCTTTCCCAGATCGTCCTGATAAATAAAGTTTGATAAAATAAAACGCTTTGAGCAATCGAAATATAATAGAACGAAGTTATACCAAATTTTAAAGATTGTACAGTTTTTTCCAGGCCTGTCCTGAAAACAACCGATTACCAAATAAATCTGCCTCGAAAACACACTTCATACATATAATTATCCTAAAGCATGTGTTCAAGCTCTACATAAACACAGACATTTTTGCTAACGACGGGTACTAAAATTGAGGCCTGAATTTTTTTTTCCTTAGCATATTCTGAAAAAACGTATCAAAACTTTTTTATTTGTATCGTACATTATCAGGACTGTCCTGACAATGAACGATGGACAAAAAATGCCTTCAGACCTGCCCCCAAAACTGAAATGTGTCGCAGCAACCTCCGATGGCTATCTGAAAATGTCCTGAAAACTGCCGTTTGACATAAAGAAAGTTTGATCATATTCTCAAAAAACGTATCAAAACTTTTTTATTTGTATCGTACATTATCAGGACTGTTCTGATAATGAGCGATCGTCAAACAAATGCTTTTCGATCTGTCCCGAAAACTGCCAAATGTCCCGGCAACATCCGATGGCTATCTGAAAATGTCCTGAAAACTGCCGCTTGACATAAAGAAAGTAGGATCATATTCTCAAAAGACGTAACAGAACTTTTTTATTTGTATCGTACATTATCAGGACTGTCCTGATAATGAGCGATCGTCAAAAAAATGCTTTTCGATCTGTCCCGAAAACTGCCAAATGTCCCGGCAACTGCCGCTTGACATAAAGAAAGTTTGATCATATTCTCATAAGACGTATCAAAACTTTTTTATTTGTATCGTACATTATCAGGACTGTCCTGATAATGAGCAATCGTCAAAAAAATGCTTTTCGATCTGTCCCGAAAACTGCCAAATGTCCCGGCAACATCCGATGGCTATCTGAAAAGGTCCTGAAAACTCCCGCTTTTAGGATCTACAAAGAAAGTTTGATGAAAAAAAAACCGCCTTGAGCAATCGAAATATAATGGTAGAACGAAGTTATACCAAATTTTAGAGTTTGTACAGTTGTTTTCAGGCCTGTCCTGAAAACAACCCATTACCATATAAATCTGTCTCGAAAACACACTTTACACATATAATTATACTAAAGCATGGGTTCAAGCTCTACATAAACACATACATTTTTGCTAACGATGGGTAGTAAATTGAGGCCTGAAAAACATTTTTTTTCCTTAGCATATTCTCAAAAAACGTATCAGAACTTTTTTATTTGTATCGTACATTATCGGGACTGTCCTGATAATGAACGATCGACAAAAAAATTCTTTCAGGTCTGCCCCGAAAACTGCCAAGTGTCCCGGCAACATCCGATGGCTATCTGGAAATGTCCTGAAAACTGCCGCTTGACATATATATATATATATATATATATATATATATATATATATATATATATATATATATATTCGGGTGGTTCAAAAAAAAATAATTTTTTTCGCGGTACTCATCGGAATATGTTACTACGTTATGAAAAAGTAATTCGTATCAAATTTGAGAGATCCAAACATCTTTTAGGTAATGCTCAAACGACTTTTAATTTCTTTTTTTTCGAATTTTTGTCAATTTTTTTTCCCCGCCAATAGACATCATAATAATATAATTTTCTCGCTCACAACCTGCAACAGATATTGTTTTTGGTCTTCGTTTTTCAAAACAACATGTTACTCCAAAAAAAAAACACGTATACTTGTTAGACTTTCAGTGATGTAAACACCGTGTTCTTGTTCATCAAGTGGTTGATATAATTATCCCAACCGAATTACATATATTGATTCTTAATCGGAAAATACAAATTGTTTATTGTAAAAAAAAATATTTAAATAAAGATTGTGTTTTGTTACAGAAAAAATTAAATCAAGACCGTTAAATCACGCACTAACATTTTCTGCATCAAGATAAAAAAATTATCATTCGGATAATCATGAAAAAAAACACGAACAAGGGGTTTGAGAAATAACTAAAAAATTGTTTAGGACCCTCAAATTTTGCAAACCTTTCTTTTTCTTAACATACTTCAATTTTCCGTTGAGATAAAAAATTGATTTTTTTAACCACCCTAATAAATAAATAAATAAATAAATATAGATTCCTACATTTATATATATATATATATATATATATTTATTTATTTATTTATTTATATATAAGGGTGGCACAAACTTGAGCTCTATTTTTTCCCCTTTTCTCACCATCCAATTGTCTTTTTTGACGAAAAAAATATTTAGAGATCGCTCAGGCCTCCCAAAAATTCGAATTTCCATTAAAAAATCGATTTTCTTTTTGGTCCACTTCTCACCCATGAATTTTACGCTTTATAATTTTTAAATTAACCTCGCGAAAGCTCCAGCCGGCCAATGAATATTTAGTGGTCACTCAAGGTTTTCGAAATTTAAATTTTCCGGCAAAAAATAACGAAACCACCTGTAGGACGCAGTACGTTGCGCGAAAAACAGCTGCCATTTCAGTTTTACGAATAAAACGACCTATAATTTTGTTTACGGACAAGAGTTTTAACGAATTATTTTTTGAGAACAAAGACTATAATTCTTGGGTTAGAAGCGTGAGGTTAATTTGAAAAATCTGTTTCCGAAAAAAAGGATTAATTGTTTTGAACATTTTACAAAGCGTCAAATTTATGAGTGAGAAGGGTAAAAAAAATTTACGAAAATTGAAAATTTCGAATCTCTTAAGCGACCAGTTCATTGGCCGGCTAGAGCTTTCGCGAGGGTAATTAAAAAATTATAAAGCGTCAAATTTATGGGTGAGAAGTGGACAAAAAAATAAATGTTTTAATGAAATTTCGAATTCTTGGGCGGCTTGAGCGACCTCTCAATATTTTTTGACCGTTCGCAGCTTTTGGCACAATTTTTTTTTTCTCTAAAGAAGATAATTGGATGGTGAGAAAGAGGAAAAAATATTTTTTTTCTTTTTCTCACCATCCAATTATATTGTAATGTAAAAATTATATTACATATAATTATTTGTAATATAAAAACAACCATAAATCTATAGTAAAAATAAGTTACAAAAGTTTTTTGTGCATTCGACAGAAAGTTCAATTAATATGAAAAAAAAACACATAGTAGTGTAAAAAACAGCGCGAGATCTCTTCGTGCTCGGGAAACACTTTTCAAAATTAAAGCCATCAAATAAAAACGAACAACGAGAAATTCTTCTATGGCAGAAAGAAAATTATTTTCGATAAACAAAAATATCCACAAAAATGACTAACCAAATTCTAGTGTAGCAAAAACCGCGTTTTGATTAAAAAATATAAACAATGACTAATAATGGATAATAAATAAGTAAATATTTTTTTTTGCACATAAGACGTTTCTTGCATATGAAAAACCATAGTTAAAAGCATTCAACCGACAACAATGAATATTCCAAAAAATAAACCTCGAATCGACCCCCAACTGCTTTTGTCTTTCTCAACACTTTTACTGTGTCGATAAATTCTTCGTTTCTTTCTTTCACTTTTTGCGAATTTGATTTTTTTCCTTTTTTTCCTACATATCTTCCATCGTGCCATTTCTCTCGACGCCCCCAGGCCGTTGTCCATCACCGCCATTACTATTTTTCTCGCTTCCTGCCCGCTTTCGTCTTTCTCCGGATCGTCTTTTTCCCCGGGGACTTTTATCGTCGCCGTGTAGCTTCCTCGAAGCTACAGTAAAATGCGAACGACGAGGAAGTAATGAGCGACCGGCATGGAGTGGGGAGGGAGGGTATGCGACGTGAAGAATAAAAGACGCAAAGAAATAAAAGAATTCACGCGACGGGACATCTTTGCAAAGCGTTGTTGTGAACCCCGAAGACGTGAAATTGCATTATTTATTTGCTTCCCCATCGTTTGTGCAGTTGCAAGCTTCCTTGGTAATACCGCCATATATATATATATGTGTGTGTGTGTATATATATATATATATATATATATATATATATATATATATATATATATATATATATATATACACATATATATACATACATACATGTGTGTGTGTGTGTGTGTGTGTGTGCAAACGTTTTTTCACAATTGTATACATGTATATTTTTCTTCCAAAGCACGAGGTTCGAATGGGCTCTGTGAGAATGGAAGAAGAATAGGAAAAACGCGCTATCGGCGAAGTATTTCTTGGTGAATGGCGTGGTGTCTGTAGTTAACCGCGTTTAATAAAAAGACATATCGGAATGCCAATTATCGCTGTTTTTTTTTCAATTTAGTTATCTTTTTATGCATCTTGTTCGTCTACCCACTGCTATTACGTCGTTTCTTGTGCAAAATCCTTGTTAATGTTTTGCCCCTTCGATGTCGTACGAAGGGGCAAAACATTAACAAGATTTTGCACAAGAAAGAAATAACAATATATATATATATATATATATATATATATATATATATATATATATATATATATATATGCAGGGTGAGGCACATAAAGTGTTACAGAGCAATAGCAGTCAAACTATTGATCATATCCAAAAATGTTTCAGACAAAAGTTTCAGTGTTCGAGAAGGCCATCATACTGGACCACCCTATTTTTTTTTATCGGTGGAGGCGCTGAAGCTACGTTAAGGTCAACTCCGCTTTTTTAAATGGAATGGTACATTTTTTTCAACCATCTTGTGGAGCACCTCAAGTCGCAGAAAAAACATTTAGCGGTCAAAGTCGTTCGAGGTCATTCAAGGTCACCTATTTAGATTTGTATCATCCATACTGACCTTGAACGACCTTGACCCTCAAATGTTTTATTATGCAGCTTGAGCTGCACGACAAGATGGTTGAAAAAAAAATATACCAATCCATTTAAAAAATTGGAGTTGACCTTGACGTAGCTTCAGCGTCTCCACCGATAAAAAAATAGGGTTATCCAGTATGACGGCCTTCTCGAACACTGAAACTTTTGTCTGAAACATTTTTGGATATGATCAATAGTTTGAGTGCTATTGCACTGTAACACTTTATGTGCCTCACCCTGTGTATATATATATATATATATATATATATATATATATATATATATATGTAAATTAGATAGAAAATAAACTTGAGAATTTCGATAATTCGGAGTAAATGAAATGTGTATGTGTATAAATATATATACATGTGGCACTATTTTTAACTCTACCTTTTTTCTCCTTTTTCTCACCATCCAATTATCTTGTTTAAAGAAGAAAAAAAATTGTCGCGAAAGCTGCGAGCGGTCAAATAATATTTAAAGGTCGCTCAAGCCCTCCAAAAATTCAAATTTTAATTAAAAATCGATTTTTTCTTTTCGTCCACTTCTCAATCATGAATTTTACGCTTTATAATTTTTAAATTAACCTCGCGAAAGCTTTAGCCGACCAATGAATATTTAGTGATCTCTCAAGTGCTTCGAAATTTCCAATTGTCGCCATTTTTTTACTCTTCTCACTCATAAATTTGACGCTTCGTAAGAATATCAAAACAATTAATCCTTTTTTCTTTGGACACAGATTTGTCAAATTTACTTCACACGCTAACCCAATAATTATAATTTTTGTTCTGATAAAATAATTCGTTAAAGGTGTTCTCCGTAAACAAAATTATGGATCGTTTTATTCGTAAAACTGAAACGGCTACTGTTTTTCGCGCATCGTGATGCGTCCCACAGTTGTCTCGTTGGTCAAACTGCGGATCAATCGTAGCTGTACTCGGCGACGAGCGACGCCAGAATACAATAAAAGATAATAATACATAATTATACATAATAACGCATATCGTCTAATTGGTGTTTGTTACAAATTGTTATAATAAATTATTCCGAAAATGTAACACTTCGCAGTTTATTTTATTTTTGTGCTACAAGGAATTATAGTGCAGCGAGATTTATTTTTTAGCGGAAATTGTGAATTTCGAAAACCTCAAGCCACCACTAAATATTCATTGGCCGGCTACAGCTTTCGCGAAGTTGATTTAAAAATTACAAAGCGTAAAATTCATAGGTGAGGAGTGGACGAAAAAAAAAAGATTTTTTAATGAAACTTTGGATTTTTGGGAGGCTTGAGTGACTTCTAAATACTTGTTGACCTAACGATTAACTCCAATGATTTTTTGACTGAAAATTATGCAACATAGGTCAAATATAGCCAAATGTATTCTTAATTTTCCGAAACATTCAATTGAGTACTTTTCTTCCAAAAAATTCTCGAAAATCACCTGAATTTTCAGCGTTCACACTGGTATAGTCCCTTAAATCGAACAGATCGCCGCTGAAATTGTCAAAGAATATTTTCGAAACGTTACTTTTTGGAAATCCGTCGAAAACCAAAAATCGACATTTTACAAAACGTTGTTCAGTTCTTGCCAGAAATAAATTGAGCAGTTTGGAAAAATAAAAAAAAATCCATTTTGACTTCAGGAGAATGAAGATAATTTAATTTCGAATACGGAGTACTCCTAAACAATTTTTCACATGCATTTGAATTTCATTTATCCACTTTGAAATGTATCTTTGATCATTTCTTTTTCTCGATGACGAGATGCGGAAAAATTGTTTTTTAGGAGTGCTTTTCGTATTCGGGATTTAAGGCGGTCCTCTAGTTTCTCGGGTCGAAAAAATCGATTTTTTTTCATAAATCACATCTACAACATGTGTAGAAAATGTGTGCCAAAAGGTTTTTCGATATTCGAAGTGGTTCACAAGTTACGGCCCTGGAACGGAGCAGGTATACGGAGCAGGTATACTTTCAAACGCGTTTTTCTCGAAACACCATTTTTCGAAACGGTGACCACGATATTTCAGAAACTACTGCACCGATCTTGTTCAAATTTATACAGCATCTTTAATATGTTATAAGTCAGCGATTGAACTAGGATTATCATGATTGCTTCGATAGTTTTTTTTGTACGAGCGAAAAACTTAAGAAAAAATGAGTAAAAAATAGATTGTAATTTTCAAAAGTGTATAAAAAAGTCAATTTTTGTAATTTAGAATTCACTCTAGTTCAATCGCTAGTCTTAAATATGAAGATTAAAATGCCGTTTGGTTTTTTGATTTCAGATAAGCAGAACAGCCGCAATCTTGGTCACCGTCAAGCACCTCTTTTACTTGATGTCTTCCTGTCGGCCACTATAACGTTTATTCTATTATATATTTTGACTTCAAAAAATTTGTAAAGCTTATTTAAATGTTAATAAAGATTATGCAAAAACAATGAGATTGATTATTTCGATGCTTTGCCCGTAAAAAAACAGCCGAGAAACTAGAGGACCGCGTTAATTATTGCTATTCTGCTGTTTGTTTGTTTTTTTCAGGATGGCTAATTTTTATGGCAATCGCTACTCATCACGAAAATACGCTATATTTGTTTTCAACCAGGCCGTCCTCAAACCATTATAAATCATATTTTTCTCAGTCGCAACATTTTCCCGCAGACTTATATAGCTACTATCTACCTACCAAGCTATATTTACGTGTACAAGCTATATATGTGTGCACACACACACACACACACAACACACACACACACACACACACACACCACACACACACACACACACACACACACACAC